>OY720106.1:13301981-13479687 GCA_963082835.1 Leptogaster cylindrica
GGATTTTTTTTTTGAAAAACCACCAAATCTATTACATACTACCTACGATTATCTTATAAAAAAAAAAATTATAAAATAATCGAAACACAGGAAGTCAAACAAATTTTCCAATATTGGTAGAATGTTCTTGGAATGACTTGAAAAAAAAAATTTTTTTTTTAAAAATTTGTAAAAAAATTGTGAGGCAAAATAACACAAGTTTTCTTTTAGATTCTATAATTCTAAGGCCTATAGAATATTTAAAAAATATAAGTAACCTGTTCCCAGCTACGCCTTTTATCGAAAAAAGCATCTGAAAAATTTAAGTTTAAAATTCCAAAATTTTCAAAAAATCTATAATTTTCTCAAAAATGCGTTAGGTATATGCTTTTGAATATATTACTATCTTAATCTGTGGGGTCTTCTAAAAATTTTAAGACCAAAATCATTGTAATGCGATCAATACAACGCAAGTTAAACGGGTTTTTGTGACCCCTTTACTTCGCCGAAAAAAATTTTTGAAACGAAAAAAACGCAAAACTATTTAGCTTCAAAAATTCATAACTCAAAAAGTATTAGAAATAAAAAAAAAAAAATCATATTGTTAATTAGCACAGTATAAAGAATCAATAAAATAAAAATCATTGAATTCTGAGAACATGGGTGTCATGGCCTGGATGAATTGACATGGAATGACCCATAGGCTAATGTCTCTTTGGTAGTAAATGAACTTAGAACAAAAAAGGGGTCGGGGGTGGCTACTGATGGCACAGACATATGTCCCCCTAGGAAATATTAACTTTTCATATTATAATTTTTTTTCGTACGATGCGTATTTTTCGATATATTTGTTTGTCTCAACTTAAAAAAAAACACCCTGTGCATAACGGCATTTCACAGCGCTCTTAGGGGCACGATAGCTGACGCAATTTTGAAGATATGTGAACCAAATTTTATTATGTTATTTCTAGGGTTAATGAGGAAAGTCGGTTTAAGGGGGTGGCCGGGGGAGGCGGTTGAAATTTTTAAAAAAGTTATATCTCAGTTCCTATGGAGTTTAGAGAGAATCTTTATCTGCATAAATTAGAGTACTCCCTAAAAAGTTTACGGTAGCACCACCGATTCAGGGATTGTGAGGGGGGGCGGGGGGAGGTTTAATTTCTAGAACCACGTCTGTTGGGGTATCGTTGAAAAGGTCTTGAAGAGTAATTTATAAATCAATAACTAGTTTCTCGATTTTGAAATAAATTACCCCAATAAATGCAATCAAAACACTTCGAAATCTACCTCAGCCTGTAGGCCTGCCGAAAGGTATTTCTCTTTTTCGGTTGCAAACTTTCCCTCAAAAGTAATATACCCCAGATCTAGGCACTTAGGGTATAAAAAAATAACAAGAAAATCTTTTTGGTTTTATGAAATTTTTAAGCACTTGTGAAAATGGACGAGGTAGAACGAAGATAATACTACTGTTTGCTCTGGAAAATTTTCTTTAATATTTTAACACAAAATTTGAAACATTAACATTAAACAATTTCTTAAATTGCATTTCTTTGTTAAGAAATTTCCGACTCCGAAACCAACGCCAACGCAGACATCGACACTGACCTCAATATCGACCCCGGCAACCAAAGAATATCTAATTTATAGATATATACTATATAGATATATAAATTATAAAATTATAGATATTCTTTGCGGGCAACAGCGACAAAGCCGAGCCCGAAGTCCTTAAGAAATATAATCTGCGAGCGCGTAGGAGCGTACGTGTTTAGTCAGTCGACTAAGAGCTCTCACCGCCATCGATTCGCGCAAACCAGCCGTCAACGGAATCGGAATCGGAAATAGAATAGAATAGAATAGAATACGTTATCTTCGAGTCAAGTCAGTATAATTTCGATAGTAAGAATGTTAATAAACTTTATGAAGAATAACTAGACAACACATTTGGACTCAAAGTACGCCTTTATGCAAAAATTGGAAACGGTAAATACAAGAAAAAGTTACAAAAATTAGAAATATTTTGCGACTTCTGTTTAGCGATGTTGGCCTTGGCGGTAAATTCTTAGTATGAAATATATATTGGTAATAGATCACAAAAAAACAAGAAAACGAAACCGTAAAGAAGACCAGTTTTTTCAAAAGATTGAATTTTCAATACCTTGTTTTTGTTTGCCTTATGTAAGATATTGAGCAGTTATTGTAGCTAAAACTCTAAAACAAATATGAACCAGAAATCATAAATATTATAATTTGTACAAAATACGATGATTTTTCTCTCCTGCAAAATTTCAATTTTGGTTTTTACCAAGTTTTCATTCTCAAATCCGGAATTACAATTTATACGATTTTACATGTTGTTGTTTACATAGATATTACATGTTTTGTCGCGTTTGTTCAAATTTTGTTTTTAAACAAAAGAGATTAAGCGCCGTAATTTCGCAAAGCTTAACACAACCCAAACCCTGTAAAATTTAAACCCCTGTTAAAAACATAGGCTTCCAATATGAAATCGTTGATATAACATTTTCCAAAATTTTTTTTTAGGTACTAAAAGCTTTCAAAAAACGAATAAAAAAATCAAATGAACATTTGATAATTTGATGAACAGTTGAAAGCTCGAGAAAATTGATTTAGTTTCCTGTTCCCAGTTGGATCGGAAATCGACCACGAATTTCTCTCTAAGCCGCAATAGCTCGGTCATTGGCCACTGTAACACTTCATTAAAAAGTTCACCACCTATCAGCGTTGAAAATCGAATGTGTTTGGACTCAATGTGATGCGAGTGTTAAAAAACGGACAGAGTCCATAATTAACCAGAAGTAGAAGGTGATAATTCCCCAGGAAATTAACGTGACTCAATCGTGGCTCTCCGGCGACCATCGCGGTTCGCCGCTACCCACTGTTTTCAAACTCAATGGAAGCCTTTGTCCGCGAACCAACACCATTTGAATAAGACTTCTAATTAATGGTGAAAGACTGAAAGATTGGCCATCGACAAGAAAATATTGCTCTCAGTTCCGCTTATTAGGTGGACGAACAAAAAAAGCCAGAGCTTGAGTGCGCATTAACTAGATTTTATTATCTGAGTATCACCAGGATCCTGGCAGCGTCCCATTCAGGGTGCCCAGGAAGCAGTCAAAAAAATCACAGCCACAACCTCTACTCTCTACTGTGTATCGAATTTGCTGACGTTTGTTGGCCACCGGAGCGAACTGGAACCCACTTAATAATAATAATCGAAGTCGAGCAATTAATCATGCGTGGATTCAGTAATTCAATTTGTCTCGCAACGAATCTTGACTCAGAATCGGCTGGCCCAGATTGTGGAAGCGAAGAAGACGACCCACAGCAGCGACCACAGGTAAATCAGGAAGCTACATATGGGACGATGGCTATTAAATCTACAAATACCTCTATAAAATAACTCATTCAACACTCTACAGTTAATCCACTCCAAAGATTGCTAATCTGCTCGTATTATATCTATCTAAAACGGTGCGATTGTCGCGGTGATTCAATGGTAACCAGAAGGAAAGGCACAGGATACATTCATTGATTCAAAAAACAAAAAGAGAACGAGAATGTTTACATCTTGCAAATCCTATTGTTGTCGGACACTCCTAATTCCAGTACCACAAAGGAACAGAAAAATTTCCTGTATAACAGCTTCAACACAGCGCGGGGTGCTGTGAAAAAATTCGCGGGCGAGAAGCCCTGATGCGATGAAATATGAAAACTTATAAAGGGATTAAGGACACAAAAAAATATATGTGTAGTTCTGAAAAATTCGGGTTCTTTTCAAAACGCTGCTTAACAAAGAAGGAAATGAAGCGTTCTGTATCCATTTTCGGGTCTCGTATTCATGGAAACATGATGTTTCCTGCAGAAAGGAAAGTTTATAAGGGATAATCCTAAATGCTAGCCCATTGCAAAGTGGTTGTAATTTCGAAGGCTTGATTGTCATTGTCAATGGCTGCTGATGCTCACTTGTCGCTTCAAATCAATTTTTTTTATGCCATCCTGATGTCACAAATTTTGTTCTGGAAAGTGCAATGGATTTTACCTTTTGTTGTAAATTTGATACTTACGAGTTACGCTATATTTTTAATTAATCTACACCATATTATTTTAACTTAGCGAAAATTTGAGCTTTTGTGCCCTTGAGACAAATCTTTCGACAAATAATAAAATTAAGCCACTGCCCGTTATCCAATCGGCCAAAAATTTTGCAGATACATCCGCTGTCGATGGCAACGTGTTCTATCAAATTTCCATCCCATTGCCACAGAAGGAATTGAAGGAATCTTTAATAACAAAATAACACAAGGACGATGGCACTCTGCACTGTGCATAAAAAATATTATTAAAAATATCAAATCATCTTTGTTGTTTTCAATTAATTTCAATTGTCACCATTTTGAAAATACTAGATGAACGAATAATTAATCAAAAACGTTTTTAGTTTTTGAATGAATATATTATTTGACGAGTTTCTGATTAGATCATTAAATTCAGCAGACACACCTTTTAAAAAATCCTTTCAACAACTAAGGACAACTGCACCTCTTCCCTCTTTCGCGATTCGAACCCACATCTGTCAAACTATCCATCACAATTCTTTAAAAATAACTATAATTTCGAACGTCAACTGTTCGTTACAATGCAACTCATGGCAAAACTTATTTCCCAATTAAACAATTGTAAACCGTTTATTTTTTCCCTTATCTTATACATTTTTAAAAAAAAACTCCGTTGCACATTCATTTGAACTAATTCGCCAGCGCACGCGCCCCTGAAATCTGAAACCAACAATTTCCTAACGAACATATTGCAAGAGAGTTTTGCTGATGAAATTAGACTTGGGGATGAGGATGAGAGGAGCGCTACTGAAGGGTAATTTTTAATGATGTCCTTAACAATCTCAGATTTCTATCAAGCAACGCCTTCTCGTTGTGCAACATTTTTAATGGGCTGCAATCGAAAAGAAAACTAGTACGGAAAGTAAAATTAGTTCAGACCAATCATGAAATACCCTAGCTGTAGAACCGTAGAACCACCGATTTTGTTTCTTGGGGCATACAGTCATCTTTGATTTTTGAGCAACAAAAAAATTACTTTACAAATAAAGCCTAACAATTTTTCAATCTCAAAATGAGAGAAAATAAGTATTCGATGTTATTAAGAGGCCAACCAAGGGTTTTTGAATCGCTATACTTTAAAACGATAACAAACATTGCTACGATGTATTTATTATTCCTGATATTCAAAACAATAATAATAATCAATATGTCTAGGTACGTATTTATTGAGAAAATCAATATGTATTTAAAAAATCATTCCGTTTTATATGGAAGTACTAAAAAGGTCTTGCCGAATTTACTTATCTTCGAACCTTATAAACCTACAATACTTAGAGTATCGTTGCACCAAATTCCCATTATCTAGTTGTTATCACTTATCGTCCTCGTCTTATCGTCTGGACAGATAGATGGACATGAATAAAGCGATTTTTTTTTCACTTCTCAATCATAAATAAAGTTGTTTTTCGTCATCATTATTTACAATAATACAGATTACAGATAACTATCCTTAATGTAGATATTAGGGTATAATGAATTTATTCAATACGTATAGGTTTAAGCAATATTATCTATTCTTGAAAACTTAAGATACATTTGCATTGAAAATTGTGAATACAAAATTTACGGTAATACTCAAAAATTGCAACTTTAAAGGCCACAAATTTAATTAAGTAGGTATTTTTATTAGTAATTAATAAACACTCCCTAATTGAGCTATCTAAAATTATTAATTTTGATGGTCAATAAATTACATTTAGTTTTGATTGATTAACATCATTATACTGGCAATTTGGTGAGATGTGTTAAAATAATTGGAAAACTACTTAATATGTTTTAATTGTGTTTTTAATAAAAACAGTCTGGGGATAATGTGCACCATTCCCAGACTGAATGGCTATAAAGGTGGCTCATCCGATTACCATCAGAGACTAAGTAAAAGAAGTTATTTTTTTCCATAACGGTTTAATAAAATACCTTTGAATCACGCATTGTCATTTAAACGAATAAATTAGACAGAAAAATTATCATTTAGACTTAACGCAAAAAGGTAGGTAATAGGATTTTTTGTGTTGAAAATGATAACCAAAACGAACGGGTGTTATTCTATTAAAACATTATAAAGTTAGTGTTTCTGATTTTTTTTTTTACGGAAGTGATTCAATTTTTGTTATGTTTTCTAATCAGTTTATTCGAACCCTAAAGAGTGTAGTTTAATCCTTGATCAAAAGATTTTAAGGCTAACTAAAGTGTGAAAAATACACTTTATTACTTGAAACAGCATCATTCTTTAGTCCTGCCATCTCTGCCGAGAAATGCTTACTAGTTTTCATATTATCTTCGTGGTACTTGACACCATTCATTGTGGTGTTTTAGAAACTATAAATAAAGTCGTTAAGTAATTGTATAACAAGAACTAAAAGGTTTTTTTATTTACCGGCGTGGTGATGTCCAATTTTGAAATTACAATTTAAGTGTTTCTTATAAAGCTTGTATCTTAAAGATACAAACTTTAAATGTAGGCCTATTCTTTTATAAGGACTATACCTACTATCTTGTATTGTAGAATACGCTATTGGACTAAGCATACTGTAATTCTTATTCAGTTTGTTCGGCCATTTTGAATAGATTAGTGTTCATAGTTCAGCCTTGACAGTGAAATATATGGGTATTTAGAACAATGTTGTTTTAGATATTATTTTGGAATAAAAAACAATACTGACTAATAAAAAATAACAACTTATTTGAACAATTCTGCTTTTAGGCATTATTTTAAAGATACTTTTAGTTATGAATTTTGGTCTGCAATAAGTTTTATTCTTGGGCTACATCTTAGTAAAAACAACAGGTTTTTAAGAAGAAATAAAGCTGAAATTCTTATCAAAACAATGCTTAAAATGGTGTTTTCAAAAATTTCAAAATTTTTCAAGCCCTCACCACGGTAGTGCCCTCCCCAAGCCAAGATCCTGTATGCGCCACTGCATTGAACCGATGTATGATGAGGTTGGTTTTTTCTTCTAAAAGCTCAGTTTTTTTTAATTTACTTGTTGTCATGTTAGTACTAATATGTTATGTGTGACTTTAAATGTTGTTTTTTTTTCAAAACGTCTACACCGGGCTTGCAATCTATGGAAAACAATAAGAGCAGTAACTACGATATTTTTTTAACTATTTCATGTGAATTATGAGCAGTAACCGTTTATGTATAGTAGGTATCAACTTTGTTAGTCCATGTCCTTAAAAATGTGAAATGCTTTAATTTTTGTTCTATTAGTGCAACAAGAGTCTCATTATCATCTTCAAGACCATGCAGAATCCTATAAGACGCGGAATCCATTACATTTACCTAGATTAGTTGTTTTAGTTTACAGACTACACCTGGCACAGGACTTTTCTCGATGGCCGGGGGAATATGTTCTCCCTCCCACACCACTTCAATGAAAATTCACATTACTGCGCCTCGTCAAATTATGCAATCAAATTGTACAGATGAAGTGCCTGCTACGTAGAAGAGTGCTTTTATGCGATTTTTGAACGCATAAGTTGCAATTTCTTGAGATTCTACTTCAGTTGGGAGCGGCTAAAGCACCTCTTGTAACTCTTTTAGTTGGTAAGATTGATGAAATGCTGGGGCGCTGGCTGCATCCATTTAGCGGTCTCTTCAAATGAACACCCATTCGAGATACTTCACTATATTTTGCTCAAGGACATTCGGAGCACTTTCATATTACCCTTGAATAGTACTGCTATTTTGGATAATTCCTCTTAATCAATTGATTTTTCTCTCATGTCTCTCATGGCCCATGGGAGTCCGTAAGGGTGCGAAAGTACTTAAATGCATTGCAGGTATGCTTTGCAAGGATACGAAACCTTACCATTATGAGGTGCCATGTACGTACAGCTTGCACTCGGGTACATCTTTATTCACGATTGGTGGATCTTTTCCTACCATTTATTGAGTTTGATACATTATTCGAGAATTCATAAAAGCCACACCTTTAATGTTTTTGTGGTTGCAAGGACTTGTCACTTTTGTAAAAGGATTTCCACTCCAAAAAATCTATCTTAATGCCTGCCAGAATTCTACCCTGAACCCATTAACGCTTCAGGAAATCCGAAATTGACTCAGGGGGTTGAGATACAGTTGTGCGTGTTGCGGCTTTGGTTTTGCTCATTTGTCCTAGGGACACGAGGTTTTAGAAGACGGAAAAGGACTAAGGCTGTTATTACCATAATGCTTAATGGATTTTTCATTGTACGACCAGCAGGGGCTCTTAAGAGGGCTCATAAGATTTTTGGATCTGCAATTACTATAGGTCTTTTTGCTGCAATTTGCCACAATTTTAACAATTGTGGACCGAGCACTTTAAACAGAGACTCTTATTCCCAATATTGAGCCATCTCCTGGCTGTAACACTTTGTTACAAAAGTCATGCTTTCTGCTTTCACAACCAAAAACAAACGGGAAATGTGATACAAAAAATAACGAGATATATTTTCAAACCTCTACTTAACTGTCTTGGCTCTACTTATCATGGTATACATTAATGGGATGCTAAAAAGGCTTTTTTACTTTGAGATATAATTAATAATTAAGCAAACATAGTTTATTGGCTGCTTTTACCATAGACAAATGAAGTATTTTATTTGTCTATGCTTTTACCCAATAATATCGTATGTTTAATTGATAGCTAAACTCTTGGCTACTACTTTCAATTTGCAGTAAACTATCGTTGCAAATTTGCAATACTGTCAAAATAGGTGCATTTATGTAGTTAGTGAAAGTGTACTTCAAATAAACAAAAAGTGAGTGGTGTTGTACTCATAAAACTCTCGACAAAGGAAAATCATTTCTTTTACATTGTTCGAGGGCAAAACCACTGTTGCATACTTGCTTTCGTTGAATGTAATCCGTTATCCCTATTTTCCATTTCTGCAGAGGAAATAAAGAAATAAATTGGAGTTAATGTTGACTTCTTTTTGTAAAATTGAAAATGATATTATGAATGGCACTAAAAATAATATATTGAAAGTCATTAGAAGCCATTAAATGCTTTCCAATGAGTAGAAAAAATTAAATGTATAGAAGAATGCTTTTTAGTTTATTATTGTTCCTCCATATTGTTATGTTATAGTGAGCTTTTAAAGTAGTAAAGTTTTCAATATTTCTTGATTATACACTTATACTGCAGTAATTACCAAACAATTATTTTTGCTTGAAGTAAAAGTTACTTTCTTTAACGTAGGTACTATCAAAATATGCAAAGCGAAGTGGTGATTCTAATTTGAAATTTTAAAATTACCCCCACTACACCCACAAAGAAGGATTGGGGGTGGCTAATGATGGTACAGACATGGGTTTCCCCTTGGAAATATTAATTTTTCATATCATATAATTTTTTCGTACGATACGTAAATTTCGAGATATTTAGTTGTCTCAACTTAAAAAAATCCCTTTCGGTAGGCCTACAGCCTGAGGTAGATTTTGAAGTGGGTTAATTTTTTTCAAAATCGAGAAAATAGTTATGGATTTAAAAACTACTCATCAAGACGAGGTTGAAAAAAAAAAATTCGAATTTCCACCCCCACCCCCACTCGTACCACACTAACCACTAATTCGGTGTGTCACCGCTAACCTCATAGAGAGTACTCTAATTTATGCCAAAAAAGTTTCTCTCTAAAGTTCATAGGGGCCGAGATCTATTTTTTTTTTAAATTTCAAGAATCGTCATACACTTGTTTCTTTATTTCTAACAATAGGTCAAATACCAATTTTGTGAATTTTTTCCTTAAAAAATGACGGATTTCAATAAAAAGTTTCATCTGCTGTTTTACCCCCTTAGGGGTTAAATTTATTTATTTTCACCAAAAGGCCAAATAACAATTTTTAGTAATTTTTTACTTTAAAAATGGCCGATTTTCATGTAAAATTCCATCTTCTGTTAATTATCCCTTTAGGGGTGGAATTTGAAAAACCCGTTTTTATTGAGTACCTACCAATGAGATAAGTTGAAGAAGTATACAAAATTTCGTGGAAATCGGTTCAGCGGTTCCGGAGAAACCGGTTTCATCCATTTGCCCCCCTTTAAAATCCCTTCTTATTGCACATCTTTAGTTTAAGTGGAGTCACCATGCCAAGTTTGAGGTTCATACGTTTTGTCGATCTTGAGAAATAGCGATCAGTGAGTGAATTAATGCGTGGTATTTGCCTTTTATATATATCTACAGATATACCTACAATATACATTATACAATTATTATATGTACATGCATATGTTTTTACTGTTGTTGTTTGTTTTTTGTGCCCTTAACCTTATAGCATATTGTGCTGCTTTTTTCTTACAGTTTTAGCTGTTGGAATATGTATATTTCGTTGCAATTGTAATTCATTAGTCTGACAAAATTATCTTATAATTTATTTTTGAAATACCACCGCGCCTACAGCGTTAAGTCCTTGCAATCACCTAATCACACAACAGATGGCACAGAAGTTCATATAGGTAATTAATATTATTAAGGTTAAAAAGCCAGGCATAATGTTTTAGAAAAGTACGTCATTGAAAAGAAAAACTCATTTGTCATCATTTAAAATAATATTTAATACCTTTTACACTTTTTACAATAAAAAAAATATGGAGGAAATACATTTCCTTAACTAACGCAAAAAATTAGGTTTTCTTTTGCTAAAGATTTTCAGGAGACAAAGAATTTTGTTTTCACAAAACATAATATACATTTGTTTTCTTTTACCTCATTTTACTTTGGAAAACATTTCTTAAAGCAATTTTTTGTCATGAAATGTTTTCTTTTGTAGTTATTAAAGTACAATATTAGGGAAATATCAAATAATTCTTCGGCATTTTTCCTAAAATTAATTAAAAATAAAATCCTCAAAATAATAATAATAGGTAATATACAAGAGATGTCCATTTGCCTCCACTTAAAATTAAATATTTTATACAATTCACTGGTTTAAATCAATAATTACTGTATAAATTTTTTTTTTAATTTACTTTGCATTAATGACATTTTTCTTGTTTTTATCTAAGCATAATAAATTGTCGTATTTATAGAAGTTTTAAACTAATATCGCAATTTTGCTCACCTTTTAACTATGCACTAGATTTTTGTTTTTTTGTTTTTTATTTTTTTATTCCATTCTGTTTTTATTTCCTTTCCTTATGCATAAATAAATGTTACAAGATAGAAAAAAATAATGTAATTCTTGTGGTAATTGTCATCTTCTCAATTTACGTCAAACATTATCCAATCGTTTGCTTCTTCGGAAATTTAGTCAATTTTTTGAATTATTCTTTCATTTGTTAACACACATTAAACTCTTCACAACCATTGCAGAAACTCGGTCTCCTAGTAATGGGCCAAAATAAAATGCACTTTCCAAGTACGTAGTAAGAAAATACGTAGTAAGAAAATGAGATTGCTACATAAAATTAAATTGCAGCAATTCAAAAATATTACATGTTCTTTAATAAAAACAAAATTACTAGAGAGAAGAAGAAAAGTTCTAAAATGTTTTATACATTTAATATCAACCTGTAAATATACATTATTATATGAATATAATACACATTTGTCTTTTTTTCAAAGCAATGTTGTTATATATCGGTTTGAATAATTCTTTAAACACTAAAATATTTTGAAACGGCAAAAAATTAAGAAGAGAACAATTACCTACTGTTAACTATTAGATTATCTTCAAACATATTGCACACAAACATAAATACGAAATTCTATACAAAACAAAACCAAGTTCTCAATTGCTCCGTTCAACTCATTTGTTTAACATTAAACAATTTTCTGGGCAACTAATCAACAACGACGAAAAATATGCGTTTGAGAATAACGCCGCGTTAAATGAATGAGATCTACCAAAATAAAACAACTTTTAAGAAGTATCAAAAATAATAAACACAATCCTTTTTAAAGTTAGAATTCATCAATTTGTGTTACGGTTTATATTCTATAGGAGGTTTTGGAGGAGAATTTGATGGCGAATAGGTAAGTTTTAATTTAAATTCATTTTTTGTTAAATTTTCATTGCTAAATCTACATACTTTCTTAGAAATTAATTTATAATCTTATTAATCAATTTTCATATTTTACACGGCCCTAATAACAAATTAAGAGGAATGTTACTAAACAAATTTATATGTACGATTATCTATAGGATCGGTTTGATGTTAAACGGCCGGCCAAACCCTGAAATGAGAAAAACATTGTGTGTTTAATAAAACATTATTATTAATATACAATGTGGTGTTTAAAATTAATTATCAAGCATTTTTATATGCTTTATATTAATTTCACTCTGTGTATGTTTGGCATCAAATTTTGCAACTCTAACTTATGACTAAAAACAAATTCTTACAGTGCCCAGACTCCAGAGAACAATTACAACTAAACTTCCAATTTTAGCCTCATTATCTTAACCATATTGTAATTGTTCTCTGAGCACTGTAAGAATTTGGTTTTGTTTTTAGTCATAAATTAGCCGTTGAAAATGGAATTATCCGAAATGCATTCGGCATAATATTTAAAGTTGTAAGACCAAATAAAAGGTGTTTAAAGATTATTATTGTTTTTCATAGTTTATATTTTAATTTAAATGAGTTTTCGGGGGGTTTGGGGATTAATTCACATGATTTATATTAAAAATTTCACTTTTAGTGTGTTTGTCACCAAATCTTACAACGTTTTCTTACTCCACTTCCCGTTAACCTAGAGAACTAAAACGTGGTACATATGTAGATTTTCGAGAACAATACACTTTAATTAAGTTTTCGGGGGCTTGTACATAAGAAAACATATTTGTGATGATCAAAATCAAAATGTAACATATTTACTTTTAAAAGTTTTTTTGAAAAATACACGAAAAACTTTGCTGTCCTATATAATATATATATTGCATATTTTTAAAAAATATTCTTTTAATTCTATTTAAACATTCATTACATTTTCCCCAAACAAAAATGTCTTTTGTTTGATAATTTTCAATTTAATTTCGATAGAATAAGATTATTATTATTATTATTTATATTAGTGTTTAATTTAAAAATTCTTGTGAAGCGAATTATTATAATATATGTAAGTACATTTATTGTTACAAACGCCTCAAGAATATATTTATAGTATATCCTCTTAATAAGGTTCTTTTTAAAGAACTAGATACTAACATATATTAAACATTGAATACAAACGTTATACAATGGAAATTAATATGTATTCTATTCACGTATTAATATATTTCTCTTTGTTTCCCTTGTTCTCGTTTAATTTGTTTTTTTTACATTAGTGCAACTTTATTTCTACTAAACAAAGAAATTTACTTTTATCTAAACGAAAAAAGTAAATTTTACCTACGTTAATAACGACGGATTCGTTTCAGGTTGATACCAATATTGAGGTACATAACCACTCATTTGCGGGGTATGAGTTGGCTGAGGAGGCGGATGAGGTGGTTGCGGTGCCATTTGGGGTGGTTTGTGATCGATCCAATGGGGTTTTTGTTCCCACGGAGCTTGTGTAGGCGGGCTAAGACCTATTGAAGGAAATAAAAAGAACATGATCAAATACGTTTAGCATTATTTTTTAAATTAATCTTTGTCGTTATTATGTAATACGCGAAACTTTAAATAATAATCACTTACCAGGAGATAATTCTGACACAGGCGTACTTGATGGTGTTGGACTGTGTCCAGGAGGTAGAAAATGTGAAGGTGAACCGCTATTTGAACCACCGCCATTATTATTGCCTGGAAAATCAATAAAATCATTTTTTATTAATAAACTAGCAGGTCTACCCGTTTTCACCCGGGACGATGAAAATCATAATATAATGTACATCATAGTACTTTTTGAATTTACAACTGCTCCCAAACGCGACATATTTTACATAGAGCCGTTTCCCGTAGGACGGTCAAAATAATAGTTGTTTAGTTTTCTTCGGTCAAGGGTGGTTTTGGGGAGTTGAATTAGGATAAAAGTCGGTAGTTCTTATTTAACTTTGTTTCGATCCAAAAAGCAATACCAGTTTTTATGATTTTCTTACTTCAAAAATGGGGAATATTCATAGAAACTTTCAACCCGCAGTTTACCCTCTTAAGGGTTGAATTTCAAAAAATTGTGATACAGGTATTTCTTTATTTCTAACAAAAGGACAAATACCAATTTTTTTGAATTGTTTACATCAAATATGGCGGATTTCTAACCACACTTTCATTCCCTATTTTACCCCTTTAGGTGTGGAATTTCAAAAAATTCAGCCTTAGTGCTTGTTACGCCTTAGTGTTGCAAAAATTTCAGCTTTTTAGGTCCAGCGATTTAGTCCGTGCGTTGTCTGTCAGTCAGTTATGGAAATTGTTAGTGTAGCTATAGTTGATCTACCCGACTTTACACGGGAATGCTTTATCATCACTATTCAATATCCGTGCTTTGCTACGGTGTTCCACAAAGTAAAAATATTGGGTATATTTAATAAGGTGGATTAAAAATTTGCAAAACGTAAAACATTATTCTGCACATTTATTGTCAATCAAACCGTCATTTACAATATACATATATGGACAAAAACCCTTTGTTCCCACCACGTCCCTCGGGTAATGGCATATAGGCTTATGAGGTAGACGTAGCCAGTCATTTGATCTTATTTAACGTTGTCTCTTGAATGTTTTCATTTTTTTTTTGTGCAGAATGCTTCTATATAAACCATCATTTCGGGTTATTGTCCACCTCTATTTTGCAGTTTTAGCCCGTTTTCACCCCGTTAAAGGTGAATTTCTCTGATTCTCTGCAATCACCTATTAGGAAAGTTGTAGAAATATTCCAAATTTCATGGAAATCGGTGCTGTGGTTCAAATTCGTGCTTATGTCTAAGACTGCAAAGTCAATTTACATTAATGGAATGGGTGATGAAAATGATTGTTCGCAAAATGTAATTAAATTCGCTTTAAAAAAATCTATTCTCAAAAGGTACTACCTTTTTTTACGAAAAAAAAAAAACAATTTTAAATTTATTAGATTTCACTGTTTGGGCACAACCGTACACTGTGAAAAATCGAATCATTTAATTGAGTGTGAATAATCGAATCATCGAATCGAATCGAGCTGTCAAACGACAGGCCCGCCACTAACACCATCTGGTTGTGAAAAGTGCATTCTCATACAAAATGCAAACCACGATTTTTTCGATTTTCCGGCTTTCCCTTTGAGTTTTTCTTAATTTTCTTTTTTCCTAAACCACCCCTATATTGAGACAAAGCAAACTAAAAAAGAATCATTCAAATCGGTCGAGCCGTTCTCGAGTTTTTGCGAGACTAACGTAATGCAATTGATTTTTATATATATAGAAAAGTACCAATGTTTCAAGAACTAATGAGTTTTAGAGAAGAAAATGTTGCCTTGAATTAAATAATAACATATAAAACAAAACAAAAGCATAAAGAAATAAATTTCGTTAAAAAAGTAAATTGACAAACGGCAGGCAAAAGAATTCCTTAAAAAAAAAACTAAATTTCCTTATTTTAACTTAGCAAATAACATTAAAAAAATATTTTGTTTTGTATTTCAATAAATTTAACTTATAGGTACCTAATAAACTATAGTTCTGCACAAATTTTAACTTGAAAGGAAAGTATATATTGGTTTGAACCTAATACACTGGAGAAAAAATAATGAAACTGTATTTTTTAAACATAGCGTGGTATCAATATCGATGTTTATCTTTGTTTGGTAGATTGGTATAACTGTTGTGAACAGCAGACAAAAGTTTTATGACATTGGCCTGTGTATGTTAGAATTTACTGCTTTTTTTTGTGCTTAAAGAAAATTGTTGTCGGCGATTTCTTGAATTCGCGAACAATTCATGGTTTTTGCATCACGACATTGCACCATTGCATACTGGAATCATTATTCGTCAAAGAATGGGTTAGATTCTATTAACAATAAGTACACACCGTATTTGTCTTGGTTTTAGTCCAGTGCAATTAGTGCGAAATAAGCCGAAACTTTGCATCACTTCGTACAACATACAACAACAAATGATGACTTTTCTGGTAGGTTATGGTGTCCTGATTAAAGTCTCAAAAGTTCCCGATCCTCTCCCTTAAGCATAGCCACCCCGTTCAACAACGATGTGCAATCTTTCAGGAAAACAGCTGTAACGCCGAAAGTTACAAAGATAACCCTTCCAAATTTTGTTTTGTTTTGTTTGTTACAATATTCCTCCGAAAAATTATAATTTAGTCGTAATCGAGTGTTGAAGAGAAAAGAGATTTTACCGGTCGTTTTTTGGAAGTAAGTCCGTGTAAGGACACGATACCGATAACTGCGGCAATTCACTTTGTTGGTGATTTCCGAAGAATTTTGGGACGTTGGTCGTTGATCACGGTAAAAATAATGGAAAAATTCTAAACCGTACCATTTACGTAGAAGAATTGGTTGTATGATATTACTGAACCGCCACATAAGTCCACGGTGGGGGATAGAGAAAAATGATATGCATATTTGAAATCAGCATGTCTTAAGTAGCTTAAAACGGCTGTTGGATACCGAGTTATCCGCAGCAAGCTCAAATGTGTTGTTCAGTATAATTTCCGAAGACTGACTTTTTCCCGAATTTTTCAAGAAAACGGTTGCCCCTACGAAAAATATATCGAAAATCTCTTTTGTGGATAATTTCTATGGCTTTCTTTTTGGTCTTGTTTTTTTTCGTAGCGCTAATTAAAATCGAGATATCTCAAAAAATTTCTTTTCAGGGTACGATTTTAGCCCTTTGAGACCTTAATCAGGACACCAATAACCTACTGCAAAAGTCATCAGTAAAATCCTAAATGTACTGCATGAAGAAAACCAGAAAAAAACACAAGACTCATTGAAGAGTTTCTCAAAAACCGTAATTCGAATTCGAAATTCGAAATACGAAAAACCGTATTCGATAAAATGAACGCATAATATAAATAAAAGGTGCAAGTTTCGGCTCTCGAAAGCTCTCAGCATCCGTCTCACTAAAACTTGTGCATTGAACTTACGAATTTAGAGAATGCCTAGCATGCATTTTAAGTATTTTATCAAAGTAACTAGTAAGAAAGCAATTGGTCATACCAATTACGTGATACCCTAGATGTAGAAAAAGTATACTCCTTCTAAAGGTTGTTTCGCTAGCAAGTGTTCCAACATACACCAATCGATTCCTTGAAGTGTTTTGATCAACTATTACCATGAGACATTACCATATGCTCTTACCATGAGACATTTTGTCGTACAACCTCTCCTTCACCCCCTTTTTTAAGGGTTGAAATTTTTCGTCTGTGGAGGGAGGTGAGCTCATAAAAAACGCTATAACTTGTGTGCAGAATACGGCAGAAGGACAAACATGGTGTCAATAAAAAGTACGCATTATGGCCTTTCCAACAGTGTCTCATCTGTCAGGATCCGTCGGCAAATGTGGCAATTATGAATGTTCAAACTTAAAATTTTGAAAAATTTTGCTTAAAAATTTACATTTTTATACTTCGTCCTTAAAAATTTCCTGCATAACAAGGATATATTTTAAAAAAAAAAAATGTATTCTTAAGTTATCTTCCAAATAAAAAAGGAATCATGCCAATATCGTTTTTTATGAGCTCGCCTCCCTGCATAGACGAAAAATTTCAACCCTTAAAAAAGGGGTGAAGGAGGGGTTGTACGACAAAATTTCTCATGGTAATGGTTGATTAGAACACTTCAAGGAATCAATTGGTGTATGTTGGCACATTTGCTAGCGAAACACACTATATATAAAAATCTAGACGTACCACAAGAAAAAAAAAGCCATTTGATAGTACTAAGCAAGAGCTTTAATTTGATATCAACACGGCCCAAACTGGACAATCCTAAGAGAGGTGGTTACCACCCCAACCCCACAAGCACAACCTCCAAAAATGTCCAACAATTTTACCGCAACGGAAAGGTCCTTAGTCACTCATTAATCATTATACCCTAGATGTATGGTATATGTATTAGTTTTGAGCGAACGTTTGCAACGCCAAGCAATAATCGTCACAGAAAAGAAACAACTATATATTCATGATTGGGAAGTGAAAAGAAACCGTTTTATACATGTCTGTCTGTCTATCTCTCTGTCTGTTTGTCTATGCAGACGATAACTCGAGAACGCTTGTAGCTACAGACTTAAAAATTTGGTACAATAATATTTGATAAAAATTGTGTGGTCAAGTTCGTAGATGACCAAAATCGGGCAACTCCTTCTTAGTGTTGCCATATAAGCCTGAGTCGTTTTTATACAAAATTGTTGACTTTGTTGACTGAAAGTTTACATTTTGATTTTTTTTCGTTAAATAGTGTTATAAATACGAATTATAATTAATTATGTGTCAGAAATTTTTCTTACACGGTCTTTTTTTACACGATATTAAAATTATAGAAATGGAAGAAAATTTCGGCAGTTTTAGAGTGGTGAACGTAATTGGATTTACATGGACTTTTGGTTTATTATTCTCTGAATAACCTTTGTTATCGGTTTAAATTTTTTTTAACACCCCCTCAAATTTTTTTTCTTTTGCGTTTCAAGATGAGTAGGCCGCAGCGGGGCTTGATTGGAATACACCCTGGGGACAAATGTTTGTATTTTTTTAAATCAATAATTCTAACGATTAGAGTAATTTCTTTTAACATTCAGTAATTAGCATTTATGAAATAAAGAATTGAAAGTTAAACCTACTTTTAGCTGATATTAAATTTTTCTTAAAGTAGGTACGAGAAATAGTCTGCTCAGCCACTATAAAAATCCACTGCAAGCCGTGACCCTACATTTAATACGCAGACTTTTTTTAACCATATGTAATGTATGCAACTGTATAATTCATTGCTGTTTTTTTACATGGAAAACCCGTTCCTTAACAATCGTAAAAACGCCTTGCAAAAAAAGTTTGCTCATCGTAAAATAAAATTTTGGTTGTGTTATTAAAAAAAACAACACGTAACAACAATGATTTTTAACTATAATAATTCATCTAGTATTTTCAAAAGAGTGACAATTAAAATTAATTAAAAACAAGAAAAGATAACTTGATTTTATGATAATTTTTTTATGCCCGGTGCAGAACGCTATCATTTCTGCATTATTATTATTTATTAAAGATTTTATCCATTCCTTCTGTGATTACAAGATAAAAATTTGATTAAAGAATAGAGTGTTTTCGGCAACAAGCCTATCTGTAAAGTTTTAGCTCGATTGGATGACGGAAAGCATGTTAATTATTTTGACAGTTAATTTGCCCTTAAACAACTTGATTCATTGGCATAGGATTTCCCGAATATAGATGAAAATAAAAGGGAAAGTTTTCGTATCACTAAAACTTCCATAGATATCGTGTAAAAACTCTATGCATAAAAAAGTTCCGTGCAAATATGTAATTAACTGTAGTACATATGTAACATTCAGTAAACAAAATCAACATTTTCCTTTTCCTATAAAAACGATTCAGCTCTATGTGATCACACTGAGATGTTTTCCGATTGGCCAATTCTATATAATACATTAATACCTATAATTCATTTTTTCTGTCACCATTTGATATTTCATGACATTGCGTTGCAATTGTTAGCTTAAAACTAATATAATATATCTTACATCTAGGTTAGAAAAAACACAACAGACAGGATGAATATGGAATTACGAAATAAAAATTAAATTCAAACAAATTTTTCATAAAATAATTTTGAAATAACTCACCCGCATGCATTGTTTGGCTTGGACTATGAGAACCCGGATTGGGTCCACCCAATGGCATACCACCACCGACTCCTGGTCCCTGTGCTGCTTTCATCATTTTTTTGTACTTCGATCTTCGGTTTTGGAACCAAATTTTAACCTGAAACAACGAAAAAAAAATTGCTATTTCTTAAAAATGAAAGTACATAACTTATTTGTTATTGAAAAAAATCGAAACAAAAAATATTCAATTATAAAAATATATGCATCTAGCGCGAATTAAGCTCGACTTGTACCGGTATAAAAAATCTTATGTTAGATATTGTTGTGTAGATAAAAACGATTGGAGTAAATTGTTACAAGGTCTTATCTCGTTCAGTAGAGAGAGGCAACGTGTATTGAGCCAGCACTAAACTATAGTAGTCGCCAACGCCTGCGAGATACCCCATCTGATACGCATGGGTTTTTTGCACTTGTTCCATGTCCACCTCAATACCATGAAAAGTTTATAAATTAAACATTTCCCAAGATTTCAGGTTGGATTAGTTAATGTAGCTGCTGAAGTGTGTGAAGCAGTTCCTAGAGGAAGTCAGAAAAACGTGACTGAGCAAATACAAATTCCTCGGTGTTTAGGGGTCGGAATGTGGATCACAACTGCGCAAATAGGACGTACTTTTTTAATAATTGAAGTGTTTAATTAATTGAATTCAATTGGAAGTTACTAAAAATCCCATTTCTTGGATATATCAACAAATCAAAAAATTCAGCAAGTTTAGGACTGTCCGGACGGACGTATCTTAACCAGACATCGCCATCAATCACTTGAGAATATGCAGGTTCTCTCCACACTTTGTGTGCTTAGACCGCGCAAGATGAATTTTTTATGTGACTTTTTTATCATTACCGCTTCACCCCTTTGCCGGACGCTTATATCTCTTGAGTTTTTCATGGACATCGCAAGGTCTCATGGAATCATCAATCAAAAGTTATAAAATTCGTTTTCGGTTTGTTTTGAAATTCATTTGACGTATATAAAAAGACGCGACGACGAGTCGATTTTTACCCCGCGGCATTGGGCAGTTGTGTAAGATTTCCGGATGACTACAACAGTCAAGTAATAGGTTAAAGGTGGAATTTTCAAGCATTTACTAGACAGTTTGCAGCATTTTTTATCAGATATAAAAAATCATCAATTTGTCCAAGTTGCGCACCTTACTTGATTGAGGTAAACTTTCAAGATCAGTTTGCCCGATCCCCAATTCGATGTACTGCTCCAGGCAGTGTCTCTCTGGTCACTGATCAACACATGCCGCAAGTAGCATAAGTAAAACCCACTAACAAATAAAAAATTCTAAACAATTTTCGTTTCATATCTAACATATGAAGGCTGTCCACTTCAGGTGTATGAACAGAAAACCACTTCATTAAATTCTAATCAACGAACCCTTCCCAACATCACCTGAGGGAGATCATAAAAGCAGATCACATTAACTGTATCAACCTGCTTGTAAATACGTGGCCAACCTCATAAATATGTTAAATATCTCGTCAAATGAGATTTTTATGCAATCAATCAAGTAACAATCTTTTTTTATAATTTATTTTTTGCTTTCATTGATCAATATATGAAAATGTGGGGAAAAAACCACCACTCGGCCCAGAGTCTCTTCCTTTCCGATCGATCGATGGTGGTGACCTATTCATTGGAGACTTGGAAAGTCGCGACCAAGTTCGTGCTGAAGTAATTCATTTCTCCTTTGAAGAACGTATCGCGATCACGAGAAATGACAAAAGAAATGATCAGAGGAAATTGTTGGCGCAACGAACATATGGTATTTCTCTTGCAATAGTTCTTTTTCTGTCATGTTTCATACGGTTCTAAACTCAGTTTGGTTTCATAGCTTAAACTGGTTTCTTGGGAAAATTGTTTAGAAGAATTAATCCAAGTTTTGAAAAGTTTAAAATGATCTTGAATTACGGGAGAGCATTTAAAGTAAACAGGAGCTCAATTCATGAGGCGTAAATGCTGTGAACACGTGACCAGCTTTTAAGCCACATATAGACGATCAGTTTGGTGTGTCAGTTCGATGTGAAGAAATGATGATATTTCATCAAGCTTCATCAGTTCTGGTTTTGATGTAGGCTAACATCGTTTTTTGTAAGCACACCGAACTGATACATCTAACTGATCGTTTGTATGGGCTTTAGTCAAGAACGGTTGCTCATCGATTTCGTACTTTTTTTCTTGATATCACAATAAAGAATACTGTGAATTTAATTATTTGAAACTTGTTGTAATTTGAAAAACAATAATAAGTACTTATTATTTACATAAAAATATATATTGCATTATAATTATTATTTTTTTTTTAATAAAACCATTAGAACTATAGAAAAAATGGTGACCGATGTAAAAATTAATAATTTTTGCCAACAATATTTGATTTTTCTGTTCCCAACATAATTCACCTATTTTTCAATTTTCCAACATTTGTGGAATATTTCCTATCAACGGTTCTTTCACGTTCATGTTTCATTCTCCTATCTGTTTGGCATTTGCAATTTAATTCTCAAGCGAACGCTGTATTGAATTTATTCATACGTCAGTTTTTCTCTTCAGCACAGTATTGTTTATTATAACTGGAAAAAAGTTAGATAAAAATTCATTAAAAATTATTCTGCCACAAAAAATGTACCTACTGAAGATACATATTTAATGAGGGGTCTTGATAGATACACTGTTTGTGGATAGAAGTACACTTGGCACACAATTGCTGCATGTTATGCAACATGGGAAAATGTATTGAAAAATAATAGATATAGGAAAACAAATTAAAAAGTTGCAATGAAAAGCAAAAATAACACAAACGAAACAATGAGCAATGCGGAAATTTTTTTGAGTCATTTTTCAAAAGAAGATACTGCGTCATTTTCTGTATCATATGATCTCAGCGGAATTTGTTACAAAATAACGCCAAAGGCGTTAACGAGTTGTGTATACTGGTTTGGAAAAGTAGTTTGGATACATAATTCTTTCCTGTATTTCTAATACTGATCAGCATCCCAGATGATCAATTAAAGAGTAGCCCGAATGAATTTGGATCGCAGAATATTTATATTATTAAACAGACAGCATTATAAAACTATCCATCTGCGGTCCATTCAATAAATCAATCTAATTCTAGTC
This sequence comes from Leptogaster cylindrica, assembly GCA_963082835.1. NCBI lineage: Eukaryota > Metazoa > Arthropoda > Insecta > Diptera > Asilidae > Leptogaster > Leptogaster cylindrica. Next base: position 13,324,957 of record OY720106.1, read on the forward strand.
AGAATCTGCTGAACGTCACCAAGTTAACCATATGATCCTCACAATCACAAGATATGAGTGCGCGGTGCAAAGAGGTGAGTAAGAAGATCGTGTTGTGTTGTCATACTGCAATGAAAACGCATAAAAATGCATGACTCCAGCGTGAAAATTGCAATGAAATCCCGATGGCGGTCGCGTAGCTTTTGATCTTCTCCGACATTGTTAATCGTGTTTGTCTCCGACATTTTTTCAATATTTTTCCATCTCTTGTTGGCTTTTGTTGCTCATACGCACACACTTTTCAGGATTTTCCTCTCGTTTGGTCAGTGGACTCTAAAGACTGATGATGAAACAGTAGCAGAATATTTTGTAATGTTTATTTTTGGTGTGCATTTTTCACCGGTCATCCACAGATTGGAATGATCAAGCCAAACTGACTACTGTTTTATCTCGGCCGAAGTATGTCCTAACTCCTAATGGAATTCAGTGAATCCTTATTGTCCCCCGAACAAGTGAAAAGAGATCGATATGTATACCGATTAGTTTCACAACTCTCCTTGAATTCGGGTAAGACGTTGACCCTTTGATCAAAGCAACAAAATGTGTTTTGAGTCACTTTCCAACCTTTGGGCGTTTAATTTATATGACAGCCGTGATCAATGTTTTTGCCATTCTTACAAAGATAGAAGATATTCATTAGCAAAAATTTGATCCCGATGAAACATTCCGACACGATTGAAATGTGGAGCATTTAGAATTTACAATTTTTAATTTACTGCGATATCTGACATGAAAGAATTACATTCTTTTACCAAATTAGTTAATGAATTTTAATTAATTTTCGTTTTAATTAGAAACCCTGAAAATATGCAAAATTAGGTAGTTAGGTATTTGTGATGAGTGTAATATACTTAAATGTGGACTTTGTTGAACCAGTTGCAGTACCTTAATAACAGATGGATTTCGATTTAAAAATAATATAAAAACGATTTGAATTTTATGTAACCTCGGATTAATTTTACATTATGTCAACTTAACGAGCCCAAAAAGATGAAAGTAAGCGAGATTTACAATCTTCAGATTAATGTGTATATTGAAAGTCTTTACTTTCATACAAATCAAGAGAAGCGGTAGCGTCTCGAAGCGAAGTACATGAAAAAAAATCTCTTTCGGCTTGCCTACAGGCTAAGGTAGATTTCGAAGTGTTTTTAATTGCATTTTTTGGGGTCATATTTTTCAAAATCGAGAAACTAATTATTGTTTTATAAACTACTCATCAAGAGCTTTTCAATGATACCCCACTAGGCGTGTTTCTAAAAATTTCGAATTTCCACCCCCACTCCCACTCGCACCCTCACAACCAATAATTCGGTGGTGCCACCCTAACCTTCATAGGGAATACTCTAATATATGCAGATCAAATTTCTCTCTAACCTACATAGGCGCCGAGATATAATTTTTTCAAAATTTCAACCCCCTGCCCCGGCCACCCCCTTTTGACGATTGAGCTCATTAACGAACTTAACCGAGCTATGAACCATAAAAATAACATAATAAAATTTGGTTCAAATACATATCTTCAAAATTGCGACAGTTATCGTGTCCCTAAAAACGCTGTAAAATGCGTTATATATAGGATATGGTATATAAACGTGCAAACGGAGGTCATTTTTGGGTTGAGGGGTCATGATCGGAGAAACTGTGTAAAAAATTTCCGAAAATTCCGCCATGAGGGAGATTACAATAGGTAGAATTTATTTCTACGTGATGATTTGATTTTACGATAATTATTTTATGCACAGTATTGTCATTTTTGCATAATAATTAAAGATTCCAGCAATTTCTTCTGCAACAATATTATCATTAACAAATGACAACGAGCCTATCTGAAATTTTTTAGCTCGATTGGTTGACGGGAAGTAGGTTAATTAGCTGTCGAATGATTGGGCCCTCAAAAGTGCACAAAAATTTTCGTTAGGTATAAGTTAATATGTATAATATGTAGCTGAACTAAAAAATATTATGAATTGCGCAAATGAGCATAAGTAAAACTTCTAAAATATATTCAATCGAGTTTATCATAGAGCCCCAGGTGCTTATCCGGTTACAAGACCGACGCATGTCACATTGCACAACATCTAATATGATTAACTATAATTAAAAAACTCTCTATCAGAGCATTTCGCCAACACATGGTAACTTTCCCATGTGCCTAAGAAGTGTAACAAATCACAGCAGACAGATTTTGCGCTTATCTCGGAATCTTATATCGTAGGTATGTAAAATCTTCCTGGACACTGGAATGATAGACTGCCTGAATAACTTGACACGAATGTCCGTGCGGCCAATGCGAATTTTATACATTATATGATTGAGTGGTGGACATATGTGCCCCAGGAGAGGTCTCAGAGGAGTCGGGCGCGGGCGCACCAAACTTACGCACATTTCTTGTTTCGTAATTCGCGGTGCGTGGCGATCAACTATGCCTAACCTTCCATGCGCAACAGCATTAGCAGCAAAAACGGAATAATGTACTTACTGGAAGCAGCATCGCGCGGAAAAAGCAACAAACGAATGAACGAACAACTCACAGATGCTTCAATGGTAAACATTTTTCTATGCCAAGTTACGCAATCCGTCAACCATGAATTTTTAATTTTTTCCCCTTGCGTTTGTTGTAAGTTTGTATGTTTTTGGTTTTTTTTTTTTACTGGAACTTCTATTTTATAGCAGAATTTTTGTGATTTCCCTTTATTGTTTTCGATGTCCTCCAGTCGGGTGACTTATCGGTGGTAAAATCTTAGTGCTTAATGTCAGCAGCCGATAGATAAACTGCCTGGCTATTGTTCGTCCAAGTTCCGGAGGTGCAGCGGCCAATAGAACATTAGCGACAGAACTATAATTTTCTACTCCAAGAAGAAATCAATGTTAAGATGTGAGATAGATTTTTATGTTGAAGTTCCATCTGTAGTTGGACAGGATTTCCCACAGTTGGTCTCTTCTCGCGACCCTTGTAAAGGAAGTTACTTGAAATGAAGGAAATCTGCAAACGTTTACCCAGTTTTGCGCACAAGAGATCTTGTTCGCCCGATTGCAGCAATCAAATCCTCAATTAAATTTCCACTTTTCATTTCAAAATACTTGACATGTAGATCTATCATCGCCAAACAACTATTCCGCAAAGAGGAAACGCAACTTTGATTGCAATAGTAAATCCGCCGCCAGGTGCTTGAGTGACCGCCGCATGTTCACCAGACTGCAATAATACCTAAGGCAGCGAGAAGTGCTGGACTCAGAAGTAGTTAATTAGAAATGCTGTGTAGATAGCGTCCCAACATTTTTTTTTTTTGACATAAAAAGGAAATGCCACTTCGAAATCTAGGTGAACTTAGAAAAACCTGTCAATGATCTGGTTCGAGCAGAAAAGAAATCGACATTGACACGATCAGTCCTAGCCAAGATCGGTTATTCCATCCTGGCTCGCTGATGGCGTCGTCGTTGTCTCGACCATTTGTTTTTTGCCTGTCCACTAACAAACTCAAAATAAATTTCTTTCCGGATAAAAAATGAATAAAACACATCAATTGTGTCGGCAAACTGACTATCAAAACATATTGAAAGTGACATCTGATCGTGCCCTCAACAGAATTATCGTCGAAGAGGAAGAAAACTTTAAATTTATTGCTGTAATTTCAATTAACTCAATTTACAAGGCAACTGAGCGCTCACCCTTTACCCTTTGGTAGTTTGGTCTTCGCTTTTCAACTGAATTTAACAGTTGATTGATTCAGACATCGCGGTATAACATTTGGATTGATGTTTTCGGAGGTTTCTGGCTTCCCATTGCTTCTTTTTTGTTTCTCAAATTAGTTTAAAGTTTTTGTTTTTCGTGGATTCATTCAGATGACGTTGAACTGCAATTCTTTGTTTCATTTCATTGAAAACTTGAACCTGCTAATGTTTTGATTGCCATCTTAATGCATCACTTCATGATGTTATAAAAATAATTTTTAATTAAAAAAAAAACGCCTTCAAAAAACACCCAGGAAATAAAAAGAAAATCCTGCATGTACAAACTTAAACTAAAAAGTAAAAAATAATATTTTAATTACTTCAAAACAAAGAGCATTACCTAAAGGACAATCTACGAAATTATCATTATACAATTTATATGATCACTTAGTTTTGGAGTCGGTGTCAACTAAGTATGAAATACTTCATATGTCTATGGTAAAGGTTTATTAAGCAATTCGCTTTTCTAGTAGGCAAAGATATTGCCTTCCTCCAAATTTATGGTCCTGTCAATTTTACGAAAATCTCTTTGATGTCAAATCTTCAAAAAACATAACTCTCTTTGTACTTATTCTAAAGTATTGATCAGGGTACCATTTTGAAGAAGATAGATTGTGGTTTTATTTCAAAATAAAACTAAAATATTTTTCATGAAAAGTTTTTGGAAGATCAATATTAGGTCCATTAACTTTGAATATTTTTAAAAGCGAATCTTCGATTTTTGTCGAAGCTTCCTATGTGAGAGCAATTACTGTTTTTTATATTCCTGCAAAATTTCAAGTTGGGATCATGGTGGGTTTCTGACTTCTGAGGTACTATACGTTAAGTGCGGCAATATCCTACAGCTAACAATAAGTAAAAAAAAATGTATTCAATGTTTTAAATTAAAATTCCTAAAGTAAAATGACATTTATTTTATAGAACTACTGTGTTAAAATTGTCGGCGTAAGTTATGAATTATGCCATCGTTGGAATTAGAATATTCTTTAGCCCTAATATTGAATGGACCAATTGGTAAAACTGCATATTTGTTTGAGTTCCTGGCATATATAGCAGATTTGAAAATCTTTGAGCTAAATTGTTTTCTTCTTCAAGATATTTAGCATTAGAAGCGAAAGCAGCATCTATGTTTTTAGGCTGGCCTTGGCCCAGTTAAACAATTCTTCCACTGTGGTTATCTGGTCATTAAAAGGGCATTGCAGACAGAATAATTTTGAGTACATGGTTGTACAAAAAGTGATATTTTTATTATAAATGAGGCAGTTGTGTTTTAATTTTATACCTACTGTAATTTACAGAAAGATTCTTCAGAATTACATAAAAAAAAAGAATTCAGAAAAGTTAAGATTTCCAGTCACAGTACTTAGCAGATAATCACAGGGTGTCATTTTTCTCGATTTTTCTTCTAATGCTTATAATTTCAAAAATACATGACCAAGATTTTTTTCTTACTTTTCTGATAACTGTCACTACCTGACCTGTTACCGGTTTTAGGCTTGACGTTGTTTTTTGGGACACCCTGTATAATTGGTTTAAATCAAAAATGTAAAACGGTACAGTTTTAATACAGAAACAACGTTTGTTAAGAAATCGTGCAAAAACCGTTTTCCAATCGTAACACGAAAAATTCATTGTAAATTATTCAAAAAGCATGTAAAAACGTAAAGTTTTTGGTATCTATAAATTATCAAGATCGTATAAAAAAAAATACCTTTCGGCAGGCATACAGGCTGAGGTAGATTTCGAAGTGTTTTGATTGCGTTTATTGGGGTAATTTATTTCAAAATCGAGAAACTAGTTATGGATTTATAAACTACTCATCAAGAGCTTTTCAACAATTTTCCACAAGACGTGGTTTAGAAAAATTCGAATTTTCACCCTCACCCCCACTGGAACCCCACCCACCCTTAATTCGGTGGTATCAACGTTAACCTCTTAGAGAGTACTCTAATTTATGCAAATAAAGTTTCTCTCTAAACTTCATAGGGGCCGAGATATCATTTTTTAAAAATTTCAACCCCCTCCCCGACCCCCGTGGGCCGATTTTGCTCATTAACGAACTTATCCGAGTTATTAACCCCTGCAGAAATAACATATTAAAATTTGGTTCAAATATCTTCAAAAATACGGCCGCTAGCATGTAAATATATACATATATACTAGCTGGTCTACCCGGTTACACTCGGTCGATGGGACGATTGGTATTCGTTAAGGTGGCATTGATTCATCAATCTGATTACTGTCGCACGATAAATTCGATTTTGATTTTGATTTCAATCATGCATAGCTTCCGTCCTGTGTATTGTAGCAATATTATTTTAATTTTTAAAAATTGTTTTTTGCAGTCTTTTGATTCTTTATAAATACATCATTTATGCTTGCAATTTTGATATTGCCAATTTTAATAGTGGATTCGAAATAATACCTTTAGCTTTTACTATATTTCCCCAAATTCGTTAAATTTTGAAAAATGTCGAAAATGTACGAAAACGCCCAGATACAAATTTTCGTGGCAACTCGTTGATGTTGTAATTTGTTGGTCGGCATCTTTCGTTCTCCATTTTGAAACCTTATAATTTAGGCGAATATAAAATAGCTTAAGGTACTTATAGCTGAAAGTACATGTACTTCGCTACTGTGAAAATCACGCACAAATTACGTGTGTGACAATAACTTTTTTGTGGGTTGAGGAGATAAAATAATACTTTGACTAACACCGGTAGGAACATGAGACTTCCGATGGTGCACTGCTGGATAAAAAAGACACGAGTTTCATAACACTTCATAAAAATTTTCATCCCCTATTTTAAACCGTTAGGGGTGGGATTTCACAAACCGGTTCTTAGTGAGACTATGAGATAAGTTGAAGAAGTATACAAAATTTCTTGGAAATCGCGGTTCAGCGCTTCCGAAGTAACCGTTTTCACCCCTTTTCACCACCTTAAGGGTTGAATTTTAAAAAAACTGCTTTTCAGCGATAACCTGAGAATCAAGGCAAATTGAAGAAATATTCCAAATTTCATGGAAATCGGTTCAGTGGTTTCGGAGAAACCGTTTTCACCCCTTTTCACCCCCTTAGGGGTGGAATTTCAAAAAATCCCTTCTTATTGCACATCTAGAGCTTAAGTGGATTCATTATGCCAAGTTTCAAGTTGATATGTTTGGCTGTTCTTGAGATATAGTGATCAGTGAATCAATGAGTGGTATTTGAATTTTATATATATAGATAGATAGATAGATATATAAAAATTCGAACGGGAGGTGGTTTCGTACTCGGGGAGGCATGCAACGAAAAACTATGAAAGAATTTTTCGAAAGTCGTGACATGGTACCGATCTCAATAGGTAGAATTTTCTTCGAAATTTACCTAAAAAGACCGTTTACAAGAGTTTATACAAAATCAACATTTTTGTATAAAAACGATTCAGGCTTATATGGCAACACTAAGAAGCAGCTTCCCGATTTTGTTCATCTTCGAGCTTCAACTCACAATTTTAAAGAAGTATTACTATACTAAATTTCTAGTCTCTAGCTGCAAGCATTCTCAACTTATCGTCTGGAAAGACACTTACTAGACGGACACATGCATAAAACATTTTATTTTCACTTCCCTGCAAGTTCTCGATCTAATTTTATTTTTTTGGTAACATTTCTTCCCTCAAAACTAATATACCCTTGCAGTACGGTATAACAGCGAAAAAAATTTAGATAAATTTTTAGACTTACAGAATACAGTTTCGGAATTCACCAAGCCCTGCAATCCACATGATCAAGAATTTCGGAAGCTATTTACGCGAAAGAACCCAAATGATTGCTCCATTGAAAATATGTAGAATCACTTTATCCATACATTCCCGTCATATTTTGCGCTGTTTTTCGACAAAACTTTTACAATCATAGTGTTTCGTCTAGTCAACAATTTGTACCTACGTGATTGAATTAAAATTGCGAATCGATCGGCCATTACATAAACGAATTTTTAATTTCTTTAAATATTTCAAAAAATTGCCGAGATTCGCAAAAACTTGAATGCAACATACATGAAGCTGGAAAAATTTGTCAAAGCATTCTGCAACACACTACAGATCATAAAAGATTTATCTGGAGCTTGCCAGCAAGTTGTTTTGCCGTCATGCTGACCAGTCATAGATGATATCTCGGCCGCGGTTATATTTCGCTGAACATCGTCAAGTACCGACTTAGTTCCCGATCATCATTTCCTCGATATTTTTTTCTTCTGTACCTACAATGTTTTTTCACTTTTGTGTTATTATTATTATTATGACTTTTTTTTTTCTCTTTTGGACCTCGCGAGAATGTCATCGTTTTCTATTGTACTCAACCGTTTTAAGCACTGTTTTTTTGTTTTTTTATTTGTTCCGCCTAGAGTTCGCTTTATTAAGCCCCACGGAGTCCCCTAGCCCCGTAACTCGTTTCATCTTGTCTCCCTATTGATCACATTTTATAAGCCGGCAGTGCATATTTTTCGCTTGGCAGCTCTTGCGTAACTTGTGAGCTCCCGCATTGTGAAGTGCACTCGTTGGCGAGTGAATGTGTATTTGTCTCTCACACACTCCCATACGTAAGTGGTTCGCGCATTGTACAGAAACAAAAATTAAAGGGCAACAAGCTAATATAGGAAAAAATCGTTTACAGCTCATTCCGTATGAAGAACATCCAACAGGAGACAACAACGGTTTTACTTAAAAATAAAAACAATGTAATAATAAATTTTGAAGGGATTGGGAACAGGGTCTGGAGGGACACATGGAATTCCCATGAATTGTAAGCCGACCAAAAACCTTTTTTGTACACATGACCGAGGGATAAATGCAATTTCTCAACATTTTGACAAGACAAGGGAACTGTCATTCTAAAAATTCTCGACAGAAAACATATTGTATATTGTGTATAAAGTTCATTTTGTACTTGACTCAATGATAAATGTCGACTAAAAAGTAAACAATATTGATTAAGTTTGGGTTACTTTCATTTCCTGTTACAGTTGTACATTGACTTCCGAAATTAGCGAAACTTCACCTGAAACACCACACAAATTATTTTTGCCGAAGTTTTACTTTTATTAGCATTATGAATTAAAGATTACGAATAAAATGCTGACCCAGTTTGGGTTGTTACGAATGCAGTAAAACGAAAATACTTTCAATTTTCATGGTTTAAAATTATACAACATGAAGAAGAAAATGTTTGCAATAAATGAATAATAACAGTAACTATAAGGCGCTGCTTTTTCCGACAGAGGACTTTTATTGTTAAATTGCAACAGCAAAACCATATATTTTTTTAAAAAGTTCTTACAATTCGAGTAGTAAGGCAAAAGGGTAAAATTCAGAAATTCATTGGATTAATTTTTAGATATTAAAAAAATTATATTTATTAATAAATAATGTCGAAAGTGCCTGCAGAAGATATATTATGTAATGGCTTAAAATTTTATAAAAGTTGTAAAAGTGCAAAATATGTAAATCTGATAAATCAAACTCAAAACTACAATTTTTGTTAAAACTATAAATCCCATCACATATATGAAGTGCTAGTTATTAGATACAATGCACGAATTGAATATCTTATTTCAAGGTTAATGGTTGAAGAACATCCAAAAATCTGAATGTCTCTTTTACAGTTTTACGTTGACCAGTATATGTTTCATAATTGATTTCCTAATGTCCGATACTAGTTCAAACTACCGGAAAAACACCTTTCCAACATAGGTCAATTAATCATTCCAGTACTGACCATCGTTACAAAATTCATTCGGCTAAAAATGGCCGTCGAAAAGAAGGTATTTGGTAGCAAATACACCCAACCGCATACTTAGTGTTCATAAATTGTGAAATAAATCACAAGAACAACGTAAAGAGCCCATTTAACAGCATATTTACTCAAACCGAGTATAAACAATAAATAATAACTATAAACTATTTTACAATATGCCACATCGTAGAGCTCCCCACATCGTCGTTAGTGGGATTCTGAATGGTGTGACGACGACGATGTCGGAAACCGGGATTGCCTCAACGTTCTGTTCTACGGCCTAAACGAGGAAGGTATTCCATTTGGTTTGGAGTCCCCTAGCTCAGCACGAATGAAGCCCTCTGTCAGACGAACATTTTAACGAGGCTCCATAGTTTCCCGAGAAGAGGTACCACGTTTCGGATTCGAGCAACTATTTAGTGAACAATTTTTTAATTGAGTTCTGTTAACAACTTGCCCTTTGCTACTCTGTGGTCATAAATCTTGGAGAAATTAACTTAAACAAACTACGGGCTCCGTAATGCGTAAGTTAAGTACAGCTCCAATAGTATACAATGGCACTGCACACAAAAAGAGTATTTTCGAGTCATCTTTCCTCTGCAGTACAACCGTTTTCATACTCGTAGCGGTAGAGCAGCACTGGACGAAGTGTGAGTCTGATTCAGTTCCTACAAAAGTTTTAGCACAAACAATTTGCAATCGTTTTCCGTTTCACCTTGTTTACGTTTCAGTTGAATTCATGTTGTTCGGCTGCCATAAAGGTGGGCGCACATTGCACACAAGTCCAGGAAGACTACAATTTCCCAGAGATGGACGGTGGTCATAATGAAACGACCAGAATTTAGCAGCAACAACAGCAGCTAATGTTTGTTATTGACCGCCACACAACGCTTGTTGCTAAACACCCGCCCCATAGCCCTCATTTGATTTTACTGACGTCTTTTATAGGACCAGATTTCGTTCACTCTTTTTACGTTTTAAAAATATTCACATTTATTGCGTAATTAGTGATACAATAATCGAAGTCATTACATTGCCTTATTTGCAGAGTGCACTTGACCAGAAGCCAGTATGCATTCTTCGCTCGATTACATCGAAAGGAAATTTAGTAGAAAAACACTTTCGTTTTATGTGTGTTGATGTTAGCACAAAATTCTGAAAACTTAATGTCAATAATTTGCAATATGCAGACGATCCATGTTCTGTTCTCGTATGGAATAAGTCAAGAAGACGGACCACCAACAAGGCAGCAGCGGATTTCAATGAAATTTCGTAGGGACATATATTTTGGTCTAAAAGTGACGAATAGGCAGACAATTCTTAGGAATTGCATTTAGTTTTCGAAATATTTAACTTTAAAAATGACATGTCAACCGATGTCATTTTTCGATATTTTAACACATTTATTGCATACAAAGTTTACATTAAAATTCTTAGGAAGTCCTTTTTAACACATTTATCTCGTTTTTATACTTCACAGATCTGGAAAGAAGGATAAATCATTAATGACCCATTTGTTTACTTACTTGACAAGTTTGATACAAAATTTCATTAAAATCAGCCGCTGCCTTGTGGGTGGTCCGTAATCTTGACTTAAACTGACAAGTCACAATTGCAGAAGGAAGATAGAGGAATTTCCTTTCTTTAATGAAAACTTTGCATTCTGATCAAAATTGATATTAAAATAAAATTATATTCTCCAACAATCTGATCACTTAAAGGAATACGATTTAATTAGCGCATAGTTTTCACATGCTGAAACAATTTTATGCATTTTTTGAAGTATTCGTGTTCTTTCATCGCGATCTTGACTCATGCGTAATTCACTTCCATTATTTATTTTCTTAGAAACAGCATTTTTTTAAGGTTACATCGTCATGCATCCGTTCCCACGTTATGATCACTTAACCAAGAAATCTCGTACAAAACAATGGAACAATTGTCAACAATAAAGCAAAAATTGTAAAAGGTTTTTTTTTCGATTTTTTTTTTTCAGCGGCAATTCAGCTCCCATTTACATCAACAACAGTAAAGTGCACGCTAATGTCTGGGACAAGAATCAACGACGACCGATTCAAATCATTTCGGCTAAAAATGTCCCCCGTTCTTTCCTCTTGAACCGGCGCGAACGGAAGACCATTTGTTACAAGCCTTCAATTGCGTCAGAAAATTATAAAGCGATTTTTTTTTCATCTCTTTTTACAGATTTTTGAAAATATTTAAATAATGTGTGTAACATTTGGGAAATTTTCGTATATCTAAGTATAATTAACGTAAAAAAGAATAGTGTTCATGTCACAGCTAGATGCGCGTCAAATATCTCAAATTGGTCAACAATTTTCATTGAAATTATCATGTCATTGAATAACATCATATTCCGAGTGGCGAGATTTATCTCATCGTAAAATTGAATAACGTTTTATCAAAAAGGTCAGTACTTGTTTGAGGACAAGAAATCAAAATTTAATTGTTGTCACAAAAACTCATGTACCGATTATAATACAATACCTAATTGTATGAATTTTTAATACTTTTTTTGGAACATAAAATTCATATTTACATGCATATTTAATAATTGTTTTTTTTTAAATTCTGATTTAATGACAAGGGCACGCATGTCTAAAAACATATAACAAATCAAAATAAAAAAAAAAAAATTAATTTAAAATTTGGTGAAATTTATAGGTAGGTAATTAATTTGAAGTTAAAGTTTATTCTTTTTTAACTATAACTGAATTTTACACAATTTTATAACAAATAACTGAAATTTCGAATAAAACGTTCTAAAACCGTAATATTGTTTATGCAAATATCGGATGTAACGTTTCGTGTCGGTTTTCTCTTTCAAACATTATTAAATTTAATAACAGTTAATAATTAATTAATTAATTGACAGCACTACCAAATCAAATCTTATTTTTAAATATGTAATAATTCATTTATCAAAATCAACAAAATTTACAATATTTATTGAACAACTCGCACGTAGGTATACCACTACCACATTCAGGTTTAGGTAAGCACAAATGCCGGGATAGAAATCTTTGACTACTTCTTGTTAGATATGTTTGAACTAATCATAGTAGTTGAAAAGTTTCTAATTAATTTAAATAATCGGTTTTAATGAAAATTACAAATATGTTGAGTACTTAATGTTTAGTAATCCGCTTGATTACAGGAACTGGAAATCTCTTGTATAGGTAATACATTAAAAAGTAGTGCACGAAATTACTTCATGAATATTAATTGATACGTCATTTTAGTTAGTGTGAAGCACCGACTGATACGGGAAGGGTGTATAATTTTAATGTCTCCATCGTTGTGAAGGTGATTCTTAATTTTAACCTGCCACAACTATTTATACGATTCTGAGTTTTTGTTTTTTTAAGTGCTAAAGGTGAAACGCTCTGCAAAAGTTAGTCAAAGATTCGGCCACAAAATGAGAAAATGTGAGGAAATTAAAACTTCTATTATCTCTAGTAAGCTATTCGCACGGCTGTTCGCGCATGTGTTCTTGAAGCTATATTACTAAACATCCTTTTTTCGGTTTTTTGTCTTGGTTTTCATTCTTTTTTGCTATCACAGACTTAATTTGAAATATCATTTCAAATATGCTTGAGAAAAACAGGTATCCATAAAAAAAGAACAGTTCCCAGCACTAGTATCAACGTCACCCGTCATTTGACTGACATGATCCAAGTCATCTGCACATGACCAACGCAGAACAGGTATGCTGCGCGAGCAGATGTAGTTGGAGTGCAGAGGCTCATTCATGCACCTAGCGTCTTGCACTCTTGCACCTTTTACCGTATAAAACTGGTAAAGGCCTGAACGTTTGTAACACTCGCCAAAGTAGTAGCAAAATGTTAAACACATTAAATATCAACTAAAAACCTCACAAGGTGGTAATAATAATCCCCGTGCGCTCAGCGAACTTACTTACTGCCATGAGAGCGCGATCGAGTTGAGGGCTAAATTTCTGGCGGGCAAAGAAATATGAAATAAAAATAAAAGGTAAAACATAAAACAAACACAGACCCCAAGCGATGTGTGCTACGCGATAATGGTAATAATTATTATTTTATTATAACTTTATGACTATAATCAAAGTTTGTCCATGCACAAAGTACCTTCTAGATAGCCCACGGTCTGTATGACTCAGAAGCAGACACTAGATCTTCTATAACAATTCCAGGGGGTACATCCCGCCGAAGAGGGGCAACCATGGAGTCAAAGAATTGCATCAGGATTCAGTTGCACTATTCCGATCCGATGCTGCACTGTCAAAAGGGGCGTGGAGTCGAAACTCTTTCAACGACGACGATGAATAATATTAACAAGAAGAAGAAGAACAGCAAGAAGGAGGTATTTTTCTTCAAGACAAGATGACTTTTTTTTTATTGCCTCCGTGAATGCACTTTTATTTCGGGCCATATTGGTGTTATGCGCTCGAGTCCCTTGTAAGGTAAGTACGTAAAAGTCCCGAAGCAACAGTCTCAAGGAGCATAAGTTCTCGTCGACTTCAGCTCGAAATCCGAACAAACCATCCTACATGCCTGCTGCTGCTTCGTATTTGCCTTTTTCTGCAGGTCCTTTATTTTGTTTTTGCATTTCCATCATATTTTTTGTATTATTATTCATTTTTTACACACTTAACTGTACGTTTGTAAGTTTTTGCACGCATTTTCTGTATCGCAAGTCTACACCTTCGCAAAAGGTACAAACTTGAAAATGTTCGCACGAAGACCCCCATTTCAAGGCGGTTAAATGATTTCCCGTCCCGCGTAAGGCACCCGAATGGCCACAGTCTTGAATTTTACTCTGTTATTAAGAGTTATGAGATTGATTTAAGGAAATTTGAATTCGACATGATTTGCAATGATATTTATCGTTTCTCGTCTGCCGTTTCGTATTGCTTATTTGCATGGCAGTATCCCGAACATCCAGTTCAGTTGCATTGTGTGCTCTACTCCAAATGCGGTTGTGAAGTTTTAAGAACAAGGCAAAATAACTTCTGACAGTTGCAAAACGGCTTAACAAATTCAATTGACAAATGCAGAATTTTACAGTCTCAACTTTTATCTCAAACTATCCATCAAATATTTTTGATAACAAACCTTATACATCTTTCCTTCATCCCCTTTGTCATATTTAGCAAATTTTAATTTTTAATCAAATTCAATCGACTAGAAGATCATCTCTGGAAGAACGCTCCTCCGCACACTCCATTCTGCTTGCTGAATATTTCGCACTTACAATTAGTTCTCACTGTCCGGTCCTGGGTTTCAATAAAATATTAATCTTGTTTTTATTACTTCACTCGTATTTTTTTTATTCATTTCAGACCCAGTCAGATAACGCTCACCTAAGATGCGTCCACATCATCAGGGCAAAAAATACGAGCGCCGCGCCGCCAAAATTTATAAGAATTTTGGCTGGGTTCCATCCCCCTTTTTTGGGTTTCAATTTTTCTTATTGCGCCGGCGGTAAAGTCTTCCTCATCGCCGTCTGGACAGTTACCTGGCGGTCTACAGCTCACTCTTGTCTGTATGGCTTAAAGGATCAGTTCGCGGATTTTTCAACGCATCGGAGGAATGCAAGTAGATATTTTGAACTGTGATCAATTCCTCGAGATCGCGAAAGGAGAATCGCACCAGAGTGAAAAGACGACGGGCGACGCGACGGCCGACTATCGTGGCCTGAATTAGTAAAGTCACAAACTGCATTCATCTCGCATGATCTCCTCGCACTAGCGATCGTGCTTCATGCTGTTATATCTCGGCTGCCGGCCTCTTAATCAAATTTTAACTTTTTGATTTAATGAGAAAACAATGCAAATCTAACCTTCGCCGGCAAACGTTCCTCCTGGGGTCTTGTTGGTCCGTCATTCAATTGCCGCAATTAATTTCCCGATTGAATGGATGGAAAGAAGACGTTATACCATTGACACACATAGCTTGGTACTCGTTAAACCAAGATCGAAACCAAAATAGATTGCACATATCTGCGAGTTGGTTTATTTTGACAGTTGTAATTTGTTTACATTTTTGTGATAAAGACGTGAAGCGTTGTGTTCTTACATTTTTTGAATAAAAATATATTTTTAGTTCTTTAGTGTACTCTAAAAGCAGGTACTGTCGAATATTTTTAATTCCAATTCAAATTTAATAAATGTCATTGACTGCCACCCGATTTAAGTTGGTTTAGCGTTTAACTAAGCAGTGTATCATTGGTATTGGTATTAGTACACGTTCGCCAAGCTATTCGATTCATGAACCATGATCCTGAACTATTGGCCACTCCCGGCCTATCGGAACTTCCGTAGGTTATACTTACTGCCGATCCAGCTCTTTAAATCTACTCATTGTTGAACAAGCATTCTGCAGTGCAATGTGGCTACGATCGTTGAGTGTTTATTTTAAGTTTAACGATGTGAACTAGGGCAAAAAAATTGAACGTAACAAAAATCTTTGTATATTGTGTAATGCAGGTTTTATTTCGATAATATAGATTTAAAAGAGATAATTGTAGGTTAGAACATAGTATACAGTTTTATGACCAATAAATGTATGCACCAATTCGACCAGCGAGCGGCTGAAAGATACACATCGGAGGAGCTGTTAATGCATCTGAACAGTTTCCTTTTGTGAGAAAACATAACTCTCTTCCAACTATATATAACAGACAGTAGTAGCCAATTTGTTTTTACTTGTATTTCATTTTTTTCCCAATTTGAAATCGTTCAGGTGTCTGAACAATTATACAAGACCATCTGTTTATAAGATAAGTTTTAATTATTCCTAGTTAATCGCAGCAATAGCTTTCGGCAAAGAAAAACTATACTGGTTGAACAACAATACTACAACGTCAATTAGGCATAAATTAGCGTCTTTATAGGAGTCCAACAGCTGACGAAAATAGTTTTTGTTATAAAAATACCATTGAACGTTTATATTTGTTTGCTAATAATTTTTTCATTGCAACATGAATTTATTTTATATTTACGAATCAAATCAATTGAAAAAAACAAAACTGTTCCACAAATACTCATATATTAATGGAAATTCAAACTAATCTTATATTGTTTAATTATACATATTACGATGTACTTAAAACTGATCCGAGTACACTCCATTTCTTTCGTTAATACTTATTATTACATAAACATACAAAAACATCAAGCTGAAAACTTATGTAGCACATACTCGTAAAACGTTTTCGTTATGGATTTATGTATTAACCTTCTTAGGTGCCCATTATTAGCACACGTTAGGTTTTTGAATTTTGTTTTTATTATTTACAAGAATTTTTATTTTTATAAATTACCACGTTTCCTAAAAAATTTTAAACTGAGTCTTAAAGGAACTCTTTTATTGCCCTCAATTTGTTTTCAACAACAAGGTCTACTATCGATCTGTTTTTCTTGGTACTTTAGCTTTGTTATACCTACAATTTTATTAATTAAGATTAAAGCAGAGGTTGGCCAATGGCCACCAAATATCTTAGTTTAATGGCATCTATTAATAGTTTTTTGTGTTTTCAAATATTGAAAGTTTAAATGTAATCAAAACGCCTACACCTTCCTTATAGTGGCTCCAGACTCAGGTAAGTAACCTCTTATGGTTACCGATTTGGTTTTCATACAAACGTGTACGTGTACAAACTATAATATAATTCATCTAGTATTATCAAAATCGTGACCATTAGAATTAATGAAAAAAAACAGATGATTTGATTTTATGATAATTTTTTTATGCATATTGCACAAATGCACACTACTTCCACTTTGACATTACTATTGAAGAGTTCATCCCTTCCTTCTGTGAGAATGGGATAAAAATTTAATTTGATAGAATTAACTGAAATCGACAACGAGTGCATCTGCAAAATGTTAGCTCGATTGGATGGCGGGAAATAGGTTAATTAACTGTCGAAAGACTTACCCCTAATGTGGCATACAAAGAAGTGTTCGCGAAGGTAATATACATTATACATACATAGATAAATTAAACACACTAAGTGTTTTGAAAATTTCAATATCGGGTTAATATGTAAACAAATTCAAAATTTTTGTATAAAAATGATTCAGGCTTATATAACTACACGAAGGTGTTACCGGTTTGGCTCATCTTCGAAATTTCTTTTCTCTTCCCAATAAAGAATATTGTAGGTATATTTCTTTTTTTCTATCAGTATTATTTTACGTTCGCTCAAAACTAATATACGATAGGAACATATATTTTGTTATTTATAGTGGGTCCAGACCGAGGTTAGTAACCTCTTATAAGCGGATATCGATGATAACTGCTTAATTTCTGTGGTAACCGAGCTGGTTTGCCATACATCAAAATTCAAAATGGTTATTAACAAGTTAATTTTGCGTAGTTTTTTTCGATAACACCAATTCAGCAAGTGAATATTTCCCTCTTTCTCATTCTTCTTAACTCCATCATTTTATTGATCATGTTAAGGACACGATAAACAGCTAAAATCAATAAAATCCGATTCATTTTTCAATAATTTTCAATATCTTACTCAATGTTGCAAATTGCAATAGTCTAAGGTCGCCAGTCACGCACAGTTCAATTTAAACAAACAAATGTCAAACGTAACCACTAAAGTCCCTTGTGAACGCATTCTTGGATATCGTTAACTGAGCTGGTTACTATAACCTCGGTTTGGAGCCAGTATTAGTTTTAGATTTGATTGCACAACGACTGCCTTTATGGTATTATGTGAAATGAATGCTGAATCAAACACCAAAATATTCGAATTCATTGAAATTATTTTTTCAAAATGTGTTTTAGTTTTCATTGTAACTTTACTTGTTACCTATTAGAAAATGTCGTCATTAACTCCAAACATACAAATATAAAGCGGTAAATTAAGTCCTTTCTTATAATTATTATTATTATTATTTTTTTTTTAAATCTAATATTAACAAAGTTTGCTGTAACTAATTCTAGGCCAAGTACATTCACCATTGCTCAGTGTTCAGCATGCATTGCCATGGCGAAGTAGATCTCTGTAGTAAGTGGGAAATGTTTTCATTCGTAAAGCACTGAAATTATATTATTTCATAATTCTATGTGGGCTTCACGTAAAATCTGCATATCATTAATGTATCATGTGCAATGAATCTGAATGCAAAACGCTTTAAGCCTGCTTGTTTGCTATATTAACTCAGTATGTCACAACGTTTTCGTCGTTACTGTCGTGGTTACACTTTCCGCAGCAGTCTACTGTTGTATTCAAAAAGCAGATTTCCCACTGGAATCGCAATCTTTATCGTGGAGCTTTAAAATTTGCTTGTGGCATATTCTGAGGCAATTTTTTTTATATTCATTATTCACTATTCAACCTTTGTGAAAAATTTATTCCCGTCGAACAAGTGCATCGAATCCGAACAGTTTCACGTCGAAGATGGGTTGTGGTCGCAAAAATCGACAAATGCACATCCGATAAGTAAATTCTTCGGCGAATGACATCTTATGAATGTACTATCACTCGCAATATGCGATATCTCAATTAAACGGATGCGCCTCATAACTTTTCCACTTTAAAGCCGACTGATGTCAGATCGTATCAACTCACATTGTTATTGAGTGCGCATCTTGCGTGAGACTGCGAGGCCATACCAGATAAGTGATCACCTCGCAGCGATGGATATCTGAGACAAGTGTTAGAAATGAGGTTTAATTCAGCAGAAAAAGAACGACTGAATTATTAATATTGTTTCTTTGGCTATTTTTTATTCGCCTTTCCCCTACTTGTGATCCCGATTGCTGCTTGATATCGATCAGGGATGCTGCAATTTCCGAATTTGGATGCTGTCCAGAAAGGAGCTACCGTCAGCTACCGTAATCCTTGTTTTCTCCACGTTCACGTGGAAAACACGCTCCAAACCAGGTGACGACCAATTTGGTCAGCTCCTGAGATTTAAGCCTTACAAACAATGGCTGCTAAACCTTTCTGGCCTCGCGCTTATTTTCTCTTATGATCGTGCCTATCTTGTGTTTGTGGCAAGTGTTGAAATTTTTACTGTCACAGCGCGGCGTTTAAAGGAGGTCAACGAGAATTCGCTCTTCATAATAATAAAGAATGTAATTCCATGTAGTATGTGAGGTTTACATAAAAAATATCGTTCGCTTAAGGATATTTAACCGTGATGGTGGGTTTTTATAGTCCTCCTTGAGTGCATAGAGAACAACTGCGTTGATGGAGCAAGGCAAACAAGTTATTTTTTGGACAGAATCGGATTAATTTATTTGAAATATTTAACTGAATTAAATAATAAATTCAAAATTTATTTAGTCGCTAAAATAATCATGAACTTTAATTCCACCCTCTTAAGATTTAAAACATTTTTTCACATATTGTCAGCCAATAAAAATAAAAACGATGTTTTCGTATTTTTCAGACCAAATAACGAAAAATGCACATAAAAAAATTCATTTTTGGACATTTTTTGCATAATTACATTACTTTTCCACTGTGGTAAAAAAAGTCGTAAAAGTAAAGAACGTCTAAATATTGTGCAATTTAAACTTTAATACACTTTTCAGTTTTACGTAAACGAAATTTCAGTATCTTGTTGTGCAATCAAACATAAATATCTGTTCTGTATAAGATAAAACATTCAAAAATTCATCGTACAAAATAATCATTTCTAAATCACGCATCCTTTTAGTGTCACATCGTGTTTGCTAATATCGCTCATTTGGCGAGGAAACAAATTACATTTGCTAAACACATTATTCTGATGAATATGTTGCAATATGCATGTCATGTCTCTCTATTGCGAATTGCATTTAAAATGCAATTGTCAATAATTTTCGAATCTGGAAAGCAGTTTGTTCTACACAAATCCAATGTTTGTTCGAACAATTTTTACACCGAAGTCGAAATCAGTGTATTAAGTATCGCTTAGTATAAATTAATCTGGTGGTTTAATTAAATTATCAACTGGAAAGAATAAAGACTACATTGAGGCCCATGGACTTATAGTAATGAGCTATGAAGATCGGCAGCTCGCTCGCTAGCATCGGGGGCTTACTGTGGACTGTGGAGTCTCTGTCATATGCGCATTGCGCATTCAAGTGCAATCGTGAGTAGTCGTTGCATTTCTTACAACTGTGACTATCAGAAAAATCCATAAAAAAAAACTGATGCAAAACAAGCAAAATAACAAAGTCTTGCGAAGGTTTTCAGGTCTTGTTTAAAATTTATTGAGAGTGGGCGTGGGCTTCCTAATTGAATTATGCCAGGGCCTGAGTGAGTTTCTTTTATTTTGGTGTGCGGTTTTGTATGAGGTTGCTTAGCTGAATTCAAGTCGGTCTGCATGCAAGCAACTTAGGTAACTCAATAAGCTCCATACGGCTAGGGGCACCCTCCGCCACTGACTGTATTTGGTTACACTTAATGATTCAATGAATTTTATTTATTACCCGATACAGTCAGTCGACCAAGAAAGGGGTGAGCTTTGTTTAAAGGAAGCACGTGCCGTCGCATAAATATAGCTACACAAAAAGGAAAAGGGTTGGAGCAGATGGTCGAACAAGGGCCACAGAACTAGAAACACTCAACGTGGAGGGAGGTCCAAAAACTGCGTCCTTTCTCATCCATCGGCAACAGATAAGCTTACAAAACGAGCACATTTCTGTAATAGTCTGTAAAAATTAAATGACAATCATTATTTACGCCAAAATTCACAAAAGCCTCAACAAAACGCTTTGTGATCTGTGAAAATCTCCATAAAGTTTGCTGACGGCTCATTAAAAGTGAACTTAACACTACCATTGTCACTGTATGCACAATTGAATCCAGTGACGGACGCTGAATCGTAATGAAGTGATGGGTACATGATAGAGGCTGATTTTTATCTGCCGCCAAAAATACGGTGTGCTCCTAGTGCGTTTTGTTTAAATAAAAATACACCAAAAACATAGAACGGAGTAGCTATACCTACTTACGAATACGCATCAGGTATTGTGTATCACATGTAAAAAGTTTATCTCAAAACTTTTATCGCACCAAATTGAATTAACGTCTTCAAATCGTTGAAAATTCATCGATCGTTGACAGCTGTGTGTTTTCTAAAACTCTTAGGTCAACAAGTGTTTACTTAATTAAATCTAATTGCTGATGTTCATTATAAATTAATTAATTGAATAAAAACAGTGTAGAGCAGA
This sequence comes from Leptogaster cylindrica, assembly GCA_963082835.1. Taxonomy (NCBI): domain Eukaryota; kingdom Metazoa; phylum Arthropoda; class Insecta; order Diptera; family Asilidae; genus Leptogaster; species Leptogaster cylindrica. Next base: position 13,346,694 of record OY720106.1, read on the forward strand.
GGCCGCAAAACGTTTTTGTTGTTGAAAATCGTGCGACGATTTTTTGTTGTCGGTATGATGCTTCCGGAAAGGGTTACAGAATGCGACACTCAAAAAAACAGCGAAACTCGTCTTAATTAGATGAGTCAGAAGTGAAAGAACGCAGGTGATGCATATCGAAGACCGCCAGCTATACCTATATATCTTTCTTGGTGGGTAAAATACCAATGTGTTCTGCAAGAATAAGGTCTTGCTTACAAACTGCAGACTGCAAAGGCAGTTGTAATAGTAAGAATCCTATGACATATCAATTATCATAGAAAAACTTGGTTTCTACCATATACAGTGAGCGAAATTAACTTAAAGGCAGAAAGTTTTTTAAAAATTAAAAGTGGCTAAAAAATCGGAACGCGATATTACTTATTATGCATATTTACTCTTTATTTATTAGCATTTAAACATATATAACAAACTTAATTCAGTGTCGATGTGATAAGAAATAATGAATAAAATTCTTAAAATATAACTAAAATCAATGGAAATAAATATAGAGCTCTTGTACGATTTGAAACTGTCTGCCATTTTGGTAAACAGTGTAACCATAATTCCCCATAGGTTTTCTATGGGGTTCAGACCAGCAGTTCTTCACAGCCATTCCAAAATCCGTATACTTGCTGCTGAAAACCAGTGTTTAACCGATATGGCGGTATAGAGTGGAGCATATATTATCCTGTTGGAATATGAAATTAGCCCCAAACGCTGCATCTCCATACTCATCTGGAGCCCACTCTAACATTTCTTAGTATCTATTTAGACGCGTCAATTTTTCTTGGGTTCCAAGTTATAGGAACTTTTCCAAGGTTCCAGTTCTTTACCAATTTTACCAAGTATTACTGTACCAAATTTCAATCCTATAGTTATAAGATTTCTCGAGTTATCGTCGGAATTTACTTGCGGACGAACAGCGCGCGTGTCTAAAATCCGCCGTTTCTCCGTTAAAACAAAAAACACCCTAACGCTAACGGAGCTTGTTAAAGAGTCTCTATAAAACAGTTTGAGACTTTAAACGAAAAAATCAACCTGGCGACAACAGGGGACTTAAATTTTGAAATTTTGTTCGAAATTAAAAAAAAAAACAAAAATTTTTTTTGGATTTTAAATATTACGGCAGTTATAATACAAAAACCATCGTAAGATCACAAGAAATTTGAAAGTTTCAAAAAAAGTTTTGAACATAACTCGAAAAAAAATCGTCCACAAATAAATGACGAGATATGTATTGTTTTTTCTTCACATAGAACATTTGTACCAAATTGGAACGAAATCAAATGAACCGAAATCCATTGGTTGAATTGGCATGGAATGACCCATTAGTAATATGGCGTTCGGAGTTTTTATTCACTCTGTATTTTAAAAAACTTTCTGCCCCTAAGTTAATTTCGCTCACTGTATATCTACCTATATAGTACTTACTTTTCTACGGTCGTATCCAAGACCGTAAAGACATCCTTTTCAAAGACACGTTTATGTATGTATAATGTATATTGTATATCGTATATTATATCATATGTTTCATGCAAGAGACTTAAAAAGGGTTGGAAGAATTATCCTCAAATTACAATCTGGGCACTATCTGATTTAAGAGTGTTTTAATTGGGGCGAAGGATTATATTTAACCTCCTCATCTCGCCAGTTTAGGTTTCCCTTGCTTGATTAATGCCAAGACTGCCAATGAAATATGAGTATTCTTCGAGTTAGTTTCTTTAAAGGATAATGAATTTATAGAGTTCGTATGTAGTTCAACTACTTGTGTTGCTTGCACAACATACTGTGAATAAAATTACTTCTATTTTATTCATGCCTAACTAATTTGAGAAATAATGAACCAAATGTGTAACATCCTTTTGATTCATGTGCTATAACAAAAATTTCAAGTTTTCATTGAACGGAAGCATCGAAAATTAAGATCTGTACGGTTTCATTCATAAATTGATCCAAAGTGACCTCTTGGAATGATGAAGTAGTGTTGAAAGGAGTCTGCAGGAAAAAACACTGCCAGAACCGAAAATCCACGCCAAGCGTGCTGTGAAATCAAAAAGAAATCAAAATTCTATTAAACCGTGACATCATTTGTCAGCGCATCGGCGCAAAGGTACAAAACGAATCCGTAGAGAGTAGATCTCGACACAAGAGGAACGCGCCTCAACGTCAGAACGCAAGCGGAAAGCGCAAAGATACCTCATTGTCTCACCTGAACCGCGCTCACGATTCTAAATTGACAGGTTATCGATGGTAGCTGGTCTTCGATAGCGTCGATGGGACTAGCTTTCTTTTCTCATTCTTTAATTCATCAAACATTTTGACTTGTTCTGATTGTTTGAGATACATCAAAAGGACAGAGCAAAAGCGCATAAGCTTGACAGTGATTCAAAAAAGGGAATAAAACAAACCTGGATGCCCGCTGTTCGGTTTATGAACTTCACATAAAATCACAGCATGATGGCAACTTTCGAACCATTTCAGTCGTTCTGATGTTGCCGTACGTACACCCCGGATTTAACATTACTTTTGGTTTTTTTACCTATTCCACAAGCAGCATGGGTTGTGAAATTGACTGCTGAAAAACGGTAGCCCGGCGAGGATCATTTGTTGCGGTCATTAATACGTTTTTTTTATAGATGCTCAGTACAGGTTCCTTTAGCAATATGAAGAAACTCTCAATGAAAGACATTCAACGATTATTGAGATCGAATTATTTACGGAACTGATTTGATTTTTATTGAATAATAAAACTTTTAATCACCGCGCCGATACATTTTGATGAAAAACTACAAAAGAAGTGTTCACTTTTTATTAATAATCTTAACAAATTTATTTCTATGATTGAGTATAACATTTGAGCCAATGAATATTTTTTCTGTATGATGTATTGAATATTCATATTATGTTGTAGTGATTTGTTGATCTTAATTTATTACAACATAAAACTGAATTGAAGATGTTAATGATTTATTAAATTAATTGCTTATTGGCAATTAATAATTGTTTATGACTCCAAGTACGAAAATCTTTTCATCAAAATTTTTGGAGTTAAAAACACATTTCAGATTTTGTTACAATCAGTTCAGTGGCAATCTCCATTTGTACACGTGTACATTCAAAATTGTTTGATTTGTAAAAGTACTTGAACATGTATGAATAATAATAATAATAACTCTTATTAATAATAGTTATCAATATTCAATACAAAGGGTAACATCAAGTTCGTGTAGCTTAACTTTCCTCTTTTAGGATACGTATTTAACTTTTTGAATGGGTTCAAAACAATTTTGAAATTGTATTCTTTCTTAGTCTACCGCACTACTGTTTACTGTCATATTCATATAAATATGATATTATATGGTATTTAAATTTATGTATGTTCGAAAATAGAATATACCTAGTTTTCACTTTACAAAATGACGTCGAATTGCATATTGGAATATTTCGCTTATCCAATCAACATCAACCGTATGTTTAATGTTTTCATAAGTAAGTACTATTTATGACATTTTAAATGGAAATATCAGCAAATTTTAATGGGTTTTATTAACACAAATTTGTTGTAGAATTGTTAATGTCTTATTTTCCACACAAACATTTTTTTGTATGTTTGTATCATGTTTCGTCCGTCCGTTGCACTTTTCACAGTTTTTCGGTTTGTACAGATTATTTTTAAACTATTTTATGATTTTGTTTGATGTTAAATATTTATTCGAAATACCTAAACCAAATAAACAAAAACCAAAAGCTTACCTGTGTTTGTGTTAATCCTAAGCTAGCGGCTAATTCTGCACGTTCCGGTAGTGCTAAATATTGTGTCCTTTGAAACCTTCTATTTAATTGTTGCAATTGTAATGAGCTATAGATTGTTCTAGGTTTTCTCATCTTTTTCCCTTTACCATTTACCCGTAAACCTGTGTCCTCACATTTGTCTGAAAGTAAACAACAAAGAATGGAATGAGCAACAATGAATTTATTAAGTCCATATTATACAAATCTAAGTGAATCTTATTTGATAACAGAGAGAGGGGATCAAATTACATCATATTGAGTACATAATTTAATTATTAAGAAATCAAATTTTGATTGTGCATTTTGGCCTGATGCTGGAGATTGTTGGCCAGCAAATCCCGCAGGGAGTGATTTAATGTGTTGGTTCATTTTCAAGTTTTGATAAATTGAGGGGTTAAGATTGAGTTTTACAGGAAGGGAGGAAAAAAGTAATCTAAGCACGAATGAGGGTTGTGTAATTCAAATCTTACTGGTTGTTTCATTTAGAAAATTATAATCTTTCCTATGACGATCTCGATATTGTTGACAAAAATGTATAACTGCAATAAAAATTGTTTCTTTTGGTAACCACCCAATTTGTACCTGAAAGAAAATTTCATTCACACATTTTTTTAAAGTTGTTTACAAATATTTATTTCAAAACATTTGTTTAAGGTAAATAACGTCTATTGTAAATGCACTTGCTGGATCGGAACGTGACAGTAATTGATTATGTAAATTAAGGTTATCGTGTTAACGCACACTGACAAATTACTCGCAAAATTATTGTTGTAAAGGCTTCCATTAATCCTCTCAGTTTATATAAACACTTAAACAAACGCACGGTGGTTGGTCGCAAATATCCCGCGACAAAGCCATTTAATTTAGCTCAAAGAACGCGATAGCTTCAGTTGGTTCCAATTGAATATTTATGAAGTGCACGATGGAGTCGTGCAAAAAGTAGCCACTTGCCGCGAAATGAGTATTCAACAAAAAAAAAAAAGGAGAGGGATCCAATTATAAGAATTAATCGTCCCCAGGTACTCCAAGGTACTATTTCGCACAACCACTGATCATAATGTGCGCAATGAAATGGAAAAGAAATTACTAGCAACAATAATAAAAGCAATGAAAAATACACTTCTTGCATTATGCCTAGAATTGTGAAATGCAGAATTTCATTGACTTTTCCTGCAGAGCTCACGTCAATAATTTATTGTCGCCGAGATTCAAGTTTCAATCATCGAAGAAGAGTGCAGTGTGAAGGCTTGTAGCATCACGCTTCAAAGTTGATAATTTCCGGCACTTATTGTTAGTAAAATCTTCATACATATTTGTTCGCGTCCTTTCACTGCAAGGATATACTTATTTTTGTTCTTTACCCGCCGAGCCCCTTTCGAATGATCCCCACCACTCACAAAAAGCACTAAACAGAAGCTATATGTCAGTCTTACATCTTTTGTTATGTCGTGTGTGCCGGCTAGAAATGGAGACTCATAAATTTTCTTAATTAGCGCCACACTAAATTGTAGTAATTGCGTTATTAATAAGGTGCTAATCACCGAGTTATACTGTTGAATTGTTTCCGAAGGAATTTAGCAAACGCCATTCTGCTGATTATCGCTGGCAGGGGAGATTTTGCCAGGCGTTCCTCTAATTGCAGCGTGAGGTCGATCGGCTTTGATTAATTCGTCTACGCGTATTGCTGGACAAGATCATAAATTATTTTTTGGTAGTTTTGTGCCATAATTTCTGAAACATCCGCAGACTCAGTAGCAACTCAACCACTTCCCCAGAATTGTGGGCAAATAAAATCGTAAGGACGGAGGGAGGATGATACACCATTAACAGTGGGAAGTAAATGGCGGATATCAATGAGTAACTACATTTTATTAATGAAATAGTCAAACGTATGAAGCTTTATTTTGCAGAATCGTTTATAGTAGATCTGCAATCCGAACAATGCGAACTACATGGCAAATTCAAATAAACAGTTTTAAAGATTTAGTATGGTAAAAAGTTCTGTTTTTAGGTAAATTTCGAAGAAACATGCACATATTGAGATCGGACCATGTTATGACTTTTGAGATATTCTTTCATAGTTTTGCGTTTCATGCCTCCCTGAGTATAAAATCACCCGCCGCACTGTTCAAAATTTTATATATATATATTATATATATATTTACACGCTAGCGGCCGTAATTTTGAAGATAATTGAACCAAATCTTATTATTTTATTTCTCGAGTTAATAGCTCGGTAAGATTTGTTAATGAGCTAAAACACCCCAAGAGGTTGGCCGGGGGGGGGGGGGTTGGAATTTTAAAAAAAATATATCTCAGCCATTATGGAGTTTAGAGAAAAACTTTAAGTCCGCTCGGCATAAATTAGAGTATTCCCTAGGAAGATTACGTTGACAGCATTGAATTAGGAGATGTGGGGTACGAGTGGGAGTGGGGGTGGAAATTTGAAATTTTTCAAACTACGTCTTATGAGGTATCGGTGAAAATCTCTTGATGATTTGTTTATAAATCATAAAGCAATAACTATTATAGTTCCTCAATTTTGAAGTAAATTACCTCAATACAGCCAAAACACTTCGAAATCTACCTCAGCCTGTAGACCTGCCGAAGGGGAGTCTTTATATTTACAACTAGTAGACACGTAAAGTAGGTATAATTGGTTCAGATCAATTATGAAATGCCCTAGATATAAGACCACAGTTTTAATACAAAAGAAATATTTGTTTTGAAATCGTGTAAAAATCCATGCAAGATCAGTTTTCCCATCGTTAGAAGAAAATTTGTTGTAAATTATTGAAAAGGCAGGTATATCTGTAAAGTTGCAAAGTCGTGCAAAAACAGTTTCATGTGCATATACTTATTAATTATTGCATGTACGTATTTACAACGAAACTTAAAATCTAGAAATTCAGCCAAAATTAGCATATTTCAATGAAAATGATTCCGACTTATATGGCAACTCTAAGAAAGTGTTGCCCAATTCTGCTCATTTTCAAACTTGATCTCACCTTTTTAATGGATTTAAATTCTCTCGCTAAGGCTGGCAGCATACTACCCCGTTCCGCGGGATGCCGCTGAGCGGTGTGCGTTTTTGCGGGATGAGGCTACGTAGTCACACTATCCCGCGCTGCAGCACGAAAAATATGAGAACCGTTATCAATTGAACTTTGATCAGTTGAAATTTGCCAGTGTCAAACATCACTTTCCTTCAAAAATCGTCCCGCAGAACAGGATGGTGTGACTGCTACCATTTGATTGAATGTTCTCTGGGCTTTGTCCTGCAGTCCCGGTCTCCCATTCTGCGGCAGCAGCTTCCCGCAGTTTTTAGCGAGTGCTCGTGTAGCAGGACAGTGTGACTGCGCCCATTCCCAGCAATGAATTCTTGCAAAGCAGGATAGTATAACGCCGGCCTAAGTATTCTCTATTTATCGTCTTGGCAGTTTGACACACAGACGGACATCCATAAAACGATTTCTCTTCACTTCCCAATAAAGAATATAATATACCTAGTTCTTTTATTTCTGTCAGCATTATTTCATGACGATCGCGATACAAAAGTTTGCTCAAAACTAATATACTACAATTACTACATCTATGGTATAATGACAAAAAACTGAAAATAACTACTCAGAAAATCTATTCAAGAGGGTTTAGAAAAATTTAAGAAGGCTTTAGTAAGTAAAAATCGTTGTCTCTATTTGAAGGAAAAACTTAAAAGTAATGAATAAAATTAATTCATTTTCACATTATAACATAGGCAGGTATATTTCAAAAACTCTTCGTTAAAAATGTTTTAAAGTCAAGAAGGAAATCATTTTATGGTAAATTATCTCTTTTTGTACAAATTCATCTTAAAAGACCTTCAATATCTGAATTTAAACGTTTTCAAAATTTCTTGTTCTTATTTTAAATTTTTTAAAACAAAACGCTTGAAAAATTACTAATTTTTTTATTTCCTTAACAGTCCATTGTCAGCTAAACATCCTTTCTATCCCAATCAATGTTTATCGGCAACAAATGCGTGTGAATACTAATTATATCCCCATTTCTGTTGTGTGCATCAATTCGAAAACTGATAAGAATCGACATCAATCAGTTTAATAAAAGAAGGAGCGATTGCCAGTGTTTGACCAAAAATCAATACTCTCCGTACACTCCACCCAGGATAATACATTATAAGCGTGTAATGTTAGTTACTTTTTTATTATGTCCGACATTAACAATTCCACGCGTTTCATTAAAATTTTACAATAAGGCAGAAACATGGCAAGGATATTGCACCAAAAAAGGATTCACTTACCATCTTTTGGCGGACTCGCACAGGGTGGTGCATAACTACCTAAGTGATATCCTGAATATGAATTTTGATGCATGGGCGGGAACGGGTAGCCTAAAGCACTTCGCGGACTGGGGAATCCAGAGTCCTGACCACCTTGTGGGCCGAAATGTTGATAGCCCCCTCGGATAGCGCCATATCTGAAAAATATAAACCATGGTTGAATGTCAGCGTAGATATATCTTTTTAGTTGTGCTCTATTTGTACAATGAACAGCAAAATGTCAATAAACATTAGACACAAACGAATACTTTTGTTGGCAGTGTTGCGAATTGCGTGATGCAAAACAAACTGCTCTCGAGACCGTTTTTTACATTCAGTTGTAGCTAACATTTTTCTGGCGTTATAAAAAAATCGATAGATATCATTTCTACGCCTTTCTGACACGAAAGAATTGTTCACCTCAATGGAATCTACTTGGTTGGTTTTTCAACCAACATGGGGTCTCTTTTGTTCCACGCTCATTGTAATCTACAGTGAAGCAGTCATGAACCACCTTCAGGACAGTTGACTTGTTCAGTAGGATATGCTGGACTACAGTAAAAAATAGAGGAATCAAGCAGTAACACGAAAATGTCAGGATATTCTGTTCTAGGATAAAGGTTGATTGTGTTGATGAATTTTTTAGTATGATTTAGACGTTTTTAGTGAAATGTTTATTTTGTTTTGTTCGTCAGCGGTTTAGAAAAAAGAAACTGTCCTTTTATGAAGTATATTTTGATACACATTTACTTTGTCTCCAAGAATTATAATGATTAGTTTGATCGGAAAAAAACTGTGAAGAGAAAATAACATTTTGCAATTAAATTTCAATACAAATATTTTTGTAATTTCCCATTTTTATTAAAGAGAGTAAAAGACCATTGGTAAATTTAGAAGGATGTTTTCCAATGATTTTTGTATTCTCAGAGTCAACCACCTGTTCTGTAAGTGATCTTCTTGCCTTCGTTAGGAGTGGTGCCTTATCTCAAATAAGAGACACTGCAGAATAATGGCTTTTGATTGTAAAACCTACCCCAAAGGTTGCCCCTCTTTAATTACATAATATTATTTACTATATTATTATTATAATAAGATACAGACATGGGCGTATCGAAGGGGGACAATAAGGGGCAACTTCCCCCTTGTACGTTGCACCAATTTTTAAACATTAGGTACAGAGAAATTTACAATCATCATTGAGCCTAAAGAAATAAATCAACCTGTAAAAATAAAGCTTTATACTATAATAAATCTAGCTTTAAAAATAGTGACAAAACTAAGTTAAAGTTATGATATAATTTATGATTATATGATAATTTTTGTATGCACTATAAGTACCTATATTATAATAATATAATAAAGAAGAAGGGGTTATTAAAAAAAATTAGTAGAATCCGTTATATTGGGGTCGTTATATCTGCTTTCGGACTCATGTCGAGACACAATTTACTGTACTGAGATTTTCATCGAGGGAGTTCATTGTATAATTGTTTAGATAAAGGAAATTTGTAGACCAAATTCGTTACATACAGGAACAGGTAATTAACTGCATCTGAGAGGATCAAAGATTCGCCACATCAACGTTCTCAGCGCATTATTTTCCTTCTAAGGAAAGATATTTAGCATTGGTTCTTATGTAAGTTCAAAGAAATTTTTAAAAATTCTTTACATCGGGTAATTCGTCGTATTTGCCTCTGCCAAACCTTGTGAATAAAGAAATAATTATATTTTTTCGACAGTCCGTTCCACTGTCCAAACTTATCACTAGTAATTCTAAATTGTGTGAAACTAGATGGCCATAGAAGTATAAAAGCAGACGATCTTTAAAGGATCACTGCGATGATATTCACAGTAAAAAATTTTGACTGCTTTAATATTAGGCAATTCTTTGCCTAGTATTAAAGCTGTGAGAATACAGCGATATTTAAATTTACATACATCGATTCGAACGATTTCCAAAATTTTTGGAAAATTACATACCAAATCCTATATCCACTATAATCCAAATGTTATATTACAAAAACTATTTAGAGAAGTTAAATCGAAAAAAGGAAATTTATTTATAATTTACATATATTTGTAGGCTGTAGGAAAAATTTGTTATAAATAAAAATACATAATTTGACATAATAATCATGACAACGAAATTGAATATGTATGAAGAACAAGCTCCAAGTGTTGATTCACCTAGAATTTCACATAACGACTGAGTTAAAGCTCTAAATACTGCAATGAAATACATTAAGCTAGAACAAGATTCTGCAGGAATGGACGTATTCATACTACAAAGATGGAAAGACTTGACCAAGTATTGGCGGTAAAAACATCGCACTCGTCAGGAAAGCAGATTACAGTATAAAAAAAATTCTTTAAATATTATTGATATTAATTCTCCATAACGCCTTTGCCCCAGTGCAGTGGTGTGGAAAGAAAATATTCTCCGCCGAGATTTCTTTATTATATTTTAATTCGTCATTTCGATTACCATATGCACAAACACAGCATTAATTGGTGTTCAAGTACATTAATTTGTTTTTATTATGTTTTCTTTCATTTAAGCTCTCAATTTTCTTTTACCGCGACATAATATACTAAATAAACATTTTAAAATATTAGATGCTAAATCATATATAATATTAACATTTAAAACAATTATTTACTTAGGAACATTTTTCTTTGCTCTAATTTCGTAACCAAATTGCATAAGCGACATTAAGTCTGTTAATAAATAACATTTAAAAAAAACATCAATACTATCAGTTAGAGATAGAATTCCATAAGAATTAAATAAAGGCACACATTTTAGAAATCTGATTATTCCACGATTTTTAATGATTTTTTTACCGAAATTTATCTTTATTATATCCAAAAAATTACGCCGCCTTTGTCACGTGAAAAATACTTCACTTTTTTTGCATTATAGCGTCTTCATATTTTAATACTCTAAGAATATAAGAGACGTGTGAAACTGAAAGCCTTAAATATATTGCGTTTTTTATGATATTAAATGTTAGAGTAAGATCATAAAAAGTATTACTTATATTATCTTATTACATAACAACATACTCTAAATACTTAATGCATAAATACGTATAACTTTAAAACCACCTACGTTTTTATCAAATTTTCAACTTTTGATCTTCATAATTCCCACAAACCTTAAATAATGAAAACAATTTTTGGTAGGATTAATAATTAAATAGTCTTTATTATTTTGTTATAACTTAGTCTGTTTTTAGTAATAAAGAATAGAAGTAATGGAAAGAAGTAATTTTTGGCGTCTGCGTATATCAATAAAACCATTGATCAATCTTTAAAGTACAGAAGTTTTACACGTATACATACAGGCCTCAACTATCTTTGGCATAGACATCACCAAATTGTGGTTTGCTTCCAACGGTATATTTTTCCACTCCTCCTGCAACATTTGCGACACTTCATTCGTGTCCTTTGGTCCTCTTTTAGAAATGCGGTCACCCAGCATCTTCCAGATATTTTCAATGATGTTAAGATCAGGATAACAGGCGGGCCAGGACATGACGTTGATGTTATTAATCCTGAAAAAGTTTTATGTCAATTTTGCCACATGTTGGGGAGCATTATCTTCTTGAAATATTGTTCCCCTTAAAGGCTTTTTATCTTCAAGAAATAGTAGCATGTTTGTCTTTATGATCTCGACGTAAGTTTCCTTGTTTATTGATCCGCTAATGATAGCTAAATTCGTAACACCATAACCGGAGCTCTCCAAACCAAGACTTCGCCCCCTCCCCCCACCTTTGCCACTGCCTATTCACTCACGATGTAGAAAACCGCTCCCACGGATATCTCCGAACCTTCACCTGATAATTCGGAAATAATTGAAAGCAGCTTTCATCTGTAAATAGGACACGAAAACCAAAATTTCTGCGTATTAAGAAGAACCAAGCCAGTCTCGCAATAGCGTGTGTTCGGGTCAGGAACGGTTTTCTAACGGCACTACGGGATTTCAAATTCTCCTGGCAAAGAATTCTGCGAATATGACCAGCAGATACCCGCGTGCCAGTTTTCTAGAAAATTCGATTCGGGAGAGTAGATCTGCTAGCAGGACGATCTTCCTTCACCAGTTTTGTAAGAGCCCTTTTTACTCGGGCAGTAACTTTTCCCGTCCTCCCTTTACCAATGTTCTTCACTGCGGCGCGGCGCCCTGTTCGGCGTGTGGTTTATTGGTTGAAGGACCCAAGTTTTGCTTATATGCAACTAGTTAGCAATTGAGTGGTTAGACAAACCATTATTGTGAAGAGCAATCACCTTCCAATAATAAAAGTGAATGTTGGAAATTTTTACTGCGAAAAACACAGGAATTACCTGCCATAACTTCATTTCATCCACTGATTTCTTCCCATTTTCAAAATTTCCGTTATTTATAAAAAAAGGAATTTGGATACACACCATATGAGAAAGTCTGATTAACTGAATTCTAAAAAAGTAAAAACAAGTTAGCAATACAAAACAACGAATGCAACGATAAATAATGAGGATTCTGTAAATTTTTCTTACAATTTTTACGACCGACATTGTTCAATTGTTAATTGTGGTTTATTGATATACGCAGACGTCGAAAGATATTTCTTTAAGTTACTTCTATTCTTTATTACTAAAAAAGATTAAGCTATAGCAAAATATTTCAGACTATTCAATTATTAATCCTACCAAAAATTGTTTTCATTACTTAAGGTTTGTAGGAATTATGAAGATCAAAAGTTGAATACACTCAATTTAGCTGCAATATAGCTATATTGACAATATAGATGTACTGTAATACAGTACCAAACGAAGGGTACAGAGGAAAACCGCTAATAGTCACAAAAATTTAAAAAATTGATCTATATATATTTTCGTCAAACTCTTTTAAAGATCTTCAACACAGCACAGTTGAATCAGAGGAAGAACGATCGTAGTCTCAAATATAAAAAAAGCGTACAGAATATAATACACCTGTTTTTAATTGACTATGATTGTTTTTTGCAAGAATAAGTTGTGGATTGTGTGCAAAACTCAGTTTTATTGAATTTTTTGCAGTGTTGAATAATATTTATGTTTATTTTCTTGGTTAAAATTAATTAATATAAAGTTCATTATTTACGTATACAAAGTTTAAAACTCGTATATCACAAAAACTACTTTGTGTGACTATAATCGTTTTTCCCCTTGACCCTTAGTATATTAAATCAATATATAGCCCTATAATGCAAAATTCGGCTACCGTCAAATGGAGTGACTTTAGCCCTTGAGGGTGACTTTAGCCCAAGACTTAAAAAAACTTTTGATTTGATATGTATCGATCATTTATTGACCGAATTTTATGTTGCAAACATATTTATGTACGATATCTTGTGCACTTCAAAAAGATTCCTTTAGATTCATTGTTATCCGTGGTGTTGTTGTTGTTATCTACTTATGAAAAATCGTTTGCAAATTGAGTGTTTTTTCAAACAGCATTTTATAATAATAATTAACAAAAGTTTAAAAAAAAAACCCGAAATTTGGGCCAAAGTCACCCCAGTTGACTGTATATTGCTTAATAGTCAATATAGCTTCGGACCTTCGGTATGATATTTTATCCATCTGTTGTGTTCTAAAATGGCATGTTTATTATGTAAACATTGCTTTGATTGTTGAACAAAATAATTTATACATTCAAATAAAATAGAAGTGTTGTCATATTTCATAAATTTTTAAATATTTGGATTTTGGAGTATTGTTTTCCACTTTTCCTTTTTACGAAAGGCACTGAACGTAAATTGATTGAATTAAGTAATTGAAATATTTGCGCATTTACATACCGTTTGCTTTGCGCAATCTGTTATCTTCTAAAATATGTAAGTATGTATGTATGTAGTAGTTGAATGTACTTACATTCAAAATAAATATCTTATAATGAATATCATAATCAACCGCGGCCCGAATTTTAGTGAAAATACGTTAAAAAATAAACGCAACTTACAATTAGTGATAGTTAAAGTGCTTATTTCGTGAAATAAGGACTCTGTATAGATATTAGGTCCTTAAAGTGGTGAATAATATCATAATAAACCAGTTTCCGAAGGATTTTGGAAGCCAGATAAATCCTGATGAACCGAATTTTTACGAATGATATCTCGTAAATGGTTCATCTGGGATTATTTTTATTATTTTTCCCATTATGTCATATGTCAAAAACGTTAATTGCTGTAGCTATCGGTATCGTGCGTAAGTTTCTGTTTAATTATATTATTATTGTTGCGGAATGTAATAATTAACATCAAATTTTGAACAATACCTACTAAATTGAAAATTCTAATTTTTTTTAACACATTCGAGTACACAAAACGAATACTTTTTTAGATATTTTAGTACGAAAGTTCAAATTGCACTAACACTCACATTTTATTTCAAATAGAATTTTTAAGATGAATGAATAACCATTTGAACAGTTAGTGAAAAAGTACATTATTGGACAAATCTTTATAAATTGGAACAGTTTTAAAAATGTATATGTACCTCTGTTAGCAGAGGATGGATGTGGTCCCAGAAACCGTACTGGCCCTCGCAGGACTCCAGGGATATTGACTATGGTTAATTAATTTAATATACATGACGTATATAAATATATTTAGTAGGTACATAATATAGATTGGTAGGTACTTATTTGCAATATAGGTATGTGAAATTGTATTGTAATTGTATATTGTAGAGCAGGAAAATAAAAATTATTACATATTTTAAAGTCGAATTTTTATTTCAAGAAACGATCTTTGACGTGAAACTTTTTAAATTCATTTTACAGCACTTTTAGGGGGTCACTGGCAAAAACAATAAAATCGTTTATATCTTTGCAGCCATACCACCCACATGTATAAAGTTGGTATCGTTGTTTAGAGGGGAAAGAATTACTTACTAAATTACGTATGTATCGTATATGCTGAATGCGTCATTATCACGCCGCGCGTTACTAAAATTAAATGAAACGTTACATCGTACACTAAATAATGTTTATAACTTTTAACCGTATCACTTACGTGTTTAATTTTAGTGTCGGTGTTTAGGGGAAACAATGTACTACTTGATGACGCGCAGGTTGCGTCTTTGGTGAGCTTAGCGTTAAATTTTTCCGAGGCTAGATACAGATACAGCGCTGAACTTTTTCAGAAAAGTTGATGTTGCCAAAATGAACCACCACATTTCACACATCTTGGTGATATAGTTTCCAAGCACAGGTGTCATTCGCTGACGGATTAGGGAGATCATGTAGTAAGTATTAGATCAAAAAAATAAATAAAATTTGCAATTCGCCTGCACGCACAATAGGTACATTTCACGTATACCCTTGCCCTTGTTTATGAAAGAAATACGGTATTATGTATCTAATCCTATTTCTTATTGATGTGTAAAATATGTAGGAACTATATTTGCTCCTTTATTAATATAAACTTTGCAAAATTACTTTGCAATTATAATTTTTACTAAGAAAAGATTTCTGGTACAGTAGTATAGTCAAGACGGTTTGAAAACACAGACTATATTATTGTCTGTGCTGGAAGTAACTGTTTCATTTTCTCTTACACTAAACATTACAATTTTTTTCATTCGAAAGCATAACTTCTTTTATTTACATTATTATGTAAAAGTGCAGTAACAATGGTGAAAAACAACTCTTTTATTATTATTTTTTAAAGCTTAAATTTAAGCATGAAATTTTTTGACTAAAATAAAAACCGTTAAAGTGATCTTAAATATTTCATATTGATAATGTTAAATAATTTATCCGTATAACGCTTTAAAATATTATCCACACTAATTTTTCACAGAACTGTTTACTGAAATTTTTTTGAAAATCACGATACAGATTAATAGATACATATTTTATAATAAAATTACACTAATTCACAATCTATTTCACAATCGATTTCACAGTGAAAGCTTAAGTGCAAATTCGTCACTTTTATACGTTTTTATATTTTTATACGTTTCATATTTTTACAACAGGTTCAAGTTCGTTTTTAGAACCCTGCTCAAGTTCTGCAAGGATTTTAATGTTTAATGTTCGATTATATTTATAACTTTCAAGATGGTCAGTCGGAAGAGATTTATTAGTACTTTAACAAAACAATGTATGTTTTTTGTAGTGCAACATTTTGCAATACTTTAGAGTATTTCCATGTTTTTAAGGCAACTTCTTTTTCTGTTATTGTATGAAAGGAAGTTAGTTATAAATTTCCTGGTTTTTTGGCTATTAAAACAACTAATTTCAAACAAAATAATTTCAAATGCAATAGGAAAACAATAAACAAATAATTCACTCACCCGTGTTGTTGTAGTTCAACAAAAGCCGATTTTCCAGGAATGGATGTTGTCGTTGTTCCCCCGTCAAGATATTTGGGGGTATGCGGTGCATCTGGAGCATCCATTCCAGATTGTGGTGTGCTGGGGGGGCCCTCGTAAGGGCTCCCCAAATCCGTAAAGTTAAGCGTGTTGGCGCCTAATGAGGCCACTTTATCAAGAAAAATTTTGTGGCTTTTTCTTTAACACTTCTATAAAAAAAAATGATAAATGAAGAATGAATTGTGTTTCACTAAAATAATTTCACTGTCACAAATCGCAGATAGATAAATGATATCACTTATTTTTCCTATCGACAAAAATAATTGCCTTATCCTTTGAAATTTTGTTTTAAAATCACTGAAAATATGTGTAAAATCCCAAACAATTTTTCTGCTGTGTTGTAAGAAATTTTTGATAACCGTAATTTGAGTCACGTTTTTAAAACTATGCAAAAGAAAACATTTAAATGAAGAATTTTTTCACTAACACAAAATCACACACGGCCTCAGTTAAAATGAATAAAAGTGGCGATAATTAAAATCGCCATTCACGGAAGAAGATGAAGAGGGCGCTATATGTGTGCTGATTTTGAAAAAAATTATCCATCGAGTGCATTCAGAAGTTGGTGTAAAATTGGCACAACAGTGGCACACAATTCAAGTAAACAAATGATGACGACAACTAACCGCAAGTGGGTGCAATTTTGCTACTAATTGTCACACATTACTTCTTAATTTGTATAATTCCACCCACTTATGCTGAGGTGTGACTGTTATTATTAACACCGGACCACATTTCAGCTCAATTCACTTAATCACCGAATTAGACACTATTGCACCGGAGAGCATGCAAGGCGCGCTCCCGAATTGACTCGAAATAGTACAAAAAAAAACAAAAACAAAAAATAAACCGCACCGAACAATAAAAATAACAACAGAAACAGAAATTATTTTTCAATTCACACAAAAATCGGTAATTGCCGGGGCAGGATTAATAATATTCGGCTGCCGCTTAATGGCGTGCTATTTATTTTAATGATAACAGCCGAACGACAACGACAGTGACAGACGACGTCAACACGATGATAGCGACGGCGAAGACGACGTTCTGATAATGGAGATCTTGATTTGATGATAGTGTGCACGTCTCCAATTGGAGAGCTTTTTTCCGATTATCCGGGAATTCGATGGTAAATGCAACACTTAAGTCAATCCACTTCCAATTTCGCTTTTTTGTAAATACTCCCGTGTGTAGTTAAACAGGTAAGTTGTTGGTGTCGTCTGTTTCGTGTCACCTAATATCAGTTTTGGCGTTACGCTGCGCGACCAACCACGAACAAAGTGCGTGAACGACTAGGTACAAGGTGAGGTGATTATGTGATCATTTTCTTTCGATCCCCGTTTGCCAGTTCTTTCCCGCACTACACCACCACGATGCACCAACACTAGCACTTCTCGTCGAATTCAACCAACAGCAATGCTATGAATCGCATTCATCCAATGGCGCAATTGATGGCTGAGTCAGAACCGGTTTCCCGCTGGTGCGCTAGTGTAGGTTACGTGCGCTGTACTTTGGGGGCATGGTGTCGACTTGTTATGGCGCACGGTTGGGAAACTATTTCATCTTGCCTGAAGCTCTCTTGGATTCCACGTTGCTGATTGGCCGGAAATCCCGATTAAGGCGTGGCTAAGCTGTTTAGAATCGACAATGGCACCAGTGACGTGCGTTGTTTGTGCTGAAACGAATGTGAACGAAATACTCTGCTCTCCTCAACCGTTGAAGTTTGGCCTAATATCAAAGACTTCAGATACAAAAAATCAACAAATGCACAACGCTAGGTACTATCACAATTCACAAGCCTGCAGACAAAATTAGCCTAGATGAAAATTATGTTTCCACCTTACGTTGACGACAAACCCTTAGCAAAAGTATCCATGCGACATCAACAACATGGATATATTATTTATAATGCCCCTCTTTTTTAGTAGATACACATATAGTTTATTTTAACCAAAACTTGAACCGTAGAACGCACCAGTGAAATAATTACGGTAAGGTTTCAAGAGGACTGATGCCACAAAATCAATCCGATTCCATTCATATGGAGGCATGTACTTTGAAAAGAACTTTTTAGGGCAACTCATCCATCAATTCTCTTTCGATGAAAATATGTTTCAATTTTCAAATTACGAGTACCTACAATAAATTAAACCAGGCCAATTGCTCAAAAGCTATAAATTCATGGTCAAATTTGGAAATGCATTTTCATGTCCATGCTCAAAATTTCAACTTAATTATCTACACTAAGTGCATTGACCTTACCGAAAGATGGACGAAAGTAATTTTCGCAAATATGGATCGGTGGTTGCAACATTGCTTCAGATTTCTTTTGAATTTTAGTGTTTCTCGACCTTTTACGCTTTTTTCGCATTGTATTGCATATGTAGCAGTGTATTGCTATGTACCCGCTAATTAATATTGTTGTAGGTACCTGCATACATTATATTTACATAGGTATATGTATTTTCAATTCTTGGTGCCTCGGTGGACAGAATTTCAATGTGCGTTCGAACGTTCAGCAGTTCAGCTGTACATCTCGATGACGAGCCCTGTCCCTGTCACCGGACATTTACCTCATCGATACGGATTATCTGTGTCGATACTGATCATTCATGCCCTAGGTAAGGTTTGCAAATCTAGAAGGCTTTAATTTGGCTTATGTAATCTACATCTGTGATTGTGATTGCAAACCATTATGGTGTATGACAGTATGAATGCATTTTATGCCTATAGCATAATAAAATATACCTAGCCCTTTACCTTTACCTTTATACGTACTATATATCTTTAGCTTAAGTTTATTTGTTTTATTGACGTTATGATAATATTTTTATGAAAAAATGCTATTTATGTCACATAACTAGGTACTATGAAAATTATTTTAAAAATGTACCTGTCCTGTAGCGCTTTCTATGAGCCCCACAAATAATTTTGTAAGTCGGCGCCAATGGTCAGCGATATCATGTATCTACGGCTATATAGGGAAGGTACTTCAAGGCAAACTTATGGAAACATTCCCAATATGGTTTTTGTAGTGTAGATAGATACTTATTTTTATTTACGATTAAAAATATTGTGTTCATATTGTTATTTGTTGTAGACAGGTAAATATAATAAGTTCACAACAGCTTAATGGAAGTTTGATTTCTTTCTTTCATCGTTTTTTTAAAACAACATTAAATTTTTTAAGTTCTTAAGAATGTATTCAATGTTGGTACGCCTTGATGCCACAATTAATGCACGTTCTGAAGTTATTTAATTTTTCGTTTTTTTTTTTTTTTTTTTTTTTTTTTTTTTTTTTTTTTTTTTTGTCAAAACAACATTCCAGCAGCATAAATAGTAAATACCCAGAAACAATATATTTGTAATACCTTTAAGTGTCCGCAAGCAATGGCTTCAATATATGTAATGTAAATGGTACAGTGTATACATACTTAAAAAGACCCTCAATAGTCAATGTACAAAATTTGAAGTAGGTAGGGCAAGGCAGGGTCAGATGGCGAGGTTAGACTTCTACGATTTTTCCTGGCTACTCCGAATGGGTTTAAGAACTGAAATTTTTGTGAAAACTTCTTCCATATCTTGCCTAATAAATGTTTAATGTTTTCAATTGCCTCTTCCATCTTCAATAGGACGAAACACGGATTTTACCAAAAATTGTCATTTTCATCATCTTACCAAATGGGGAAAGATGACGAACAAGACCTGAGTTTTCAAAACAACTTACAACATACATAAGTAAAACCTTTATTATTACGTAATGTTATTTAATTGTAGTATAGTCACATTTATACGCCTTGCGACTGGTCCGTCCCTAATCGGAATCCTATCAGTGAGTGGGATAAATTGGCGTTGCAAAATTTGGCGTCAAACATTAACATTGACGTTAATATAAAGCATATAATTACATCAAGATGCGTTGTTATACCCTATAGATGTAGGGCATATTAGTTTGGAGCAAACGTTTGCAACGCCAAAAAAAAATGGAGACAGACAAAAAATAATTTTATATTCATCATTGGAAAGTGAAGAAAAAGCATTTTATACATATCCGTCTGTCCGTCCTTCTGTTGTCTGTCTGTTTTCCGTCTAACGAGAACGCTGGTAGCTAGAGACTTGAAATTTGGTATGCTGTTATTTCGTTAATATGGTTCGGTAAAGTTCGACGATGAACTAAATCGGGCAATTCCTTGTTAGTGTTGCCATATAAGCCTGAAAAGTTTTTATAAAAAAATGTTGATTTTATTTACTGAATACTAACATTTTGAATTTATTTCGTTAAATATTGTTATAAGTGCGTATTTTCAATTAATTATTTGGCAGAAATTATTTTAGACGGTTTTTTTACACGATATTAAAATAAAATTATAGAAATGGAGGAAAACTTCAACAGTTTTAGGAAAGTACCTACCTACTTAAACGTGGATGGATTTACGTGTTTTTTTTTTATTAAGAACGAATGAAAGGATATTTCTCCGGTGGGATAAAATTTTTTTACGTTTTCTTGGGGTTGTGAGGGTGGGGGTGGTAACCATCTCCCATTATCCAATTTGGGCAGTGGGTGATATCAAATTAAAGCTCCTGCTGAGAACGTACTATTAACATTTAAATGGCATATTTTTTTCTTGAAATTTCTTTCTTCTAGTATTTCTAGATTTTTACATGGAATGAGTATATTTTGCTACATCTATGGTATCTTACAATTGGTGTGATCAATTACTTCCTTACTAGTTATATTATTTATACTCCTATATGAACTTTTGGTCACAGCAGCTAACCTCAATGCGCACACGTGGTCGCGTGCATGTTAAATGTTTATTCTAATCTATAATACAGTATATTAGAGGCTCTTATGCTAGCTTGTACGTGACGCAGGACGCTATCTGTGATTGATTTTGAGAAATACTGAATTCGTCATCTTTCCCCATTCCTCATCCCTACCTATTTCTCATCAATCGCGTTATAAATATAGATCGATGTTGGTGAATGCAATTAACCGACACACAATACACCTTTGGAGTCTGGCACGCTTTGCAGTCTCCTAGTGACATAATATTATCCGGACGTTGTACGGATGCGATAAATTACTCCAAATGCATTTCAATTCCTGTACAATTAGCGCAGTTCGCTGTCACTAGTGCCGTAATTCGTCAACGTCGCCGATTAATTCGCGAGCACAATTAGTAAAGAATTCCGAACGATTGATACATGAGGAAATAATTACGATACTTACGCGTATATCTGCGTGTGGGGATTTTTGAAATATGTATCGTTTTTACAAACTCTTAATGAAGAGACATTTAGGAGGCATTCGAAGAATCCTTTTACTACAGTCATCTATAATTTCTAGGGAGACTGCCTGGATGCCATTAGTGTTGGAACACTATCGAAAAACGCTGCAATTGCTTGCAACCAACCTTCTGGAGTACCTACTCCACAAAATATTTAAATAATTTTGGAGAATTTAGAAAATCTTCACTGCTTCCATTTGCATCGCCGGAAGTTTCTTAGATGGGCTCTGAAGTGGATATCAAAACCCCATACTCGTTAGTATGCAAAGTAGGACACAAACCAAAGCAGTTTTACTGGATCCATGAAACACTAAAACAGATACGGCATACTTTTCCGAATTCCTGTGATTACGAACAAATCATCATCAGCGCTCGGGAAGGAGCCGCGAGACAAAAGAAGAAAGTGTGTCGACAGGCAAATTGCCACAATTTTGTATACTGAATTGTGTTTTGCAGTCTCGGGGCATTGGAACTGAAGTGCACGAGCGCACCTGTTCGCCGCCACTGACGTCAATGGGCGGGTCTGTTCATGGGCCAACCCGAAACAGCGATTATGCGCACAGCACTGGTGGAAGCCGTTTATGTGGACCCAGTGGAGCATCCAATCCGGATTGGATTTACTTATACACAGGGAACTCATATTACAGCTTGACTCCAGCCAAGAGACCGCCGACAAGAATCAGGGAATACGCTGCCCAAACGCAAGATTGGTGGAGTTTTACAGTGTCGCGCAGTGGGTCTAGCCTTTCGTGCCTTCGTGGTACCTTCGTTCAACTCCTTTTTCAAAGTTTTCGCTCACGTAAATGCCTCCGAGTGTCGAGAAAGTTGGTTTAGTAACCCAATCGACGACGGCGACTGGAGCAAAATCGCCTTCAACCTGTGAAGAGGAAAACCTTGTGTTCGGTGCATTGGCGACTTCTTTCTGCCAAACTTTTGTCGTTATGAAGTTGGCGATTTTTTTTTTTTTTAATATACCTTCCTGTTTATTTTGCTGCTTTAGAGATAGTGCATTTGAATCAATAAATCTATTGTGAAAAAGTTCACGTGTTTCAATATAATCCCGGCGCTTGTAGAATACATTTTTCAGCCTACAGCACATCCTGAACCTATGGCTTTGTCTGGATGAGATTAAAGGAACAATGAAAATGCTGTAGATATTTAGTACGACTAAACAATGTGTTATGTAAAAAAAAAAGGATTAATAATGCGGCACTAAAATCGATAAATTCAGACTAAAATTTCGTGATATTTCAACATCACATAACTACCATACATGTCATTCTAAAGTTAAACAAACAAGCGGGATAGTGGCGTAAACATCTTCAAAATATCTTCAACACATTTGAATCATAATAATGAACCTATATTATAAATGAAAAACAAGATTTGTGTGGTGTCATTAAACTCAAAAGTTTGCCTTAATTCATCCCTTAATCGTTAATTAATCATCCCTTTTCTTCTCACTATACCTACTTTTATACAACAAGCTAATTAACTGTAAAGTAACTAACTAAAAAATATGGTCACCTGAAGTTTTGCCATAATATGCACAATGTACAAATGTTTATCAATTGTCCAGTTAAATTTTATTAATTGCGTTTTCCAAAATGCTTATAATACAAAAACAATCAAAATTTGTTTTGCAGTTTGATTCCTTTGGAACAAAAATTGTCGGTTTACGATGAAAAAGACATCTAAGTACTATCAATTAAATCTTCCCTAATTAATGGAACATCAATATGACCCGGTTTCATGCTTTCCACATAAAAACGATTTGATATTAATGACTACACGTACACCCGAATCAAAATGATTAATTTCGGTTGAATCGGCAACAAAGGAAGCCATTTCAGCGAAAAACCCACACGACGCACGGTGATATATTTATTGTGAATCGCAACGGATGTTTCACGAAAGGCGCCACTAAATGCAAATAGGCACTGCTCATTCCTACTTATCAGAAGCTATTGGCGGAAAAATTGCGTCACAGCAGGCACCGCCAGACAATTTGCATGAAATGGTTTTTTAAGTCTCTTCGATTTAGCGATCAACTGGAATTAACACGAGCACCAGTCACCACTCGCCATTCCGAATGGGTTCGATATACTCGGCAGTCGGCATGTGTGTCCGCTGCTCCCTGCTGTGCTACCTAAACACGAAACTTATCGCAGGATCCTCTTAAAAACAATAAACGCGCGCCTATCACACTTGGAAGGTACTCCACTATACAGTCATGCCGCACCCAGCGGGGATGCTGATGAGAAGCATAGCGCGCATTTTGTTTACTGCAGCCCAGCTGAAAGGATACCGGTTAGCTTTTGTTGGTATAGATCAGTTCAATCGGGGTAAAAAAACAGCTCGCCTAATTTATTTATCTATGCCAAATTAGCGGAAGACAAGCCGCGCAATTTTTAAAAAAAATGCAAGTATGTACTGTAATTGGGAAGCCATGTATTTTATTACATGCAAAACATTTTATAGGTACCTTCGAACTTCCTGTCTCCGCCGATTGCTTCTGGATAATATTTCATGGTAATGTTTACATTATCCTGACTAGTTTTGTTAACATTCCATGGTTAAGCTAAGCTAATTGCCAACCATAACAAAATTAGCATGAGTGACAGACTATTCCTACAGCATTTCTGTTTCCAACGTGTAATGGATGCTTTTGTGTTGCTGAAGAATACTTTGTTAGTTTAGTTTATGTAGGTTCATCGTGAAAATTAATTGATGCATTTTTTTGAAAGAATCTACGTTTTGTAATGGTATTTCACATCGCTCAATAGGCTACATAGGCGCCACATGCCATGAAATGGTTAATTTTATTTTAAACAAGCAGAGACTGACTACTGAAACTGTGGAGTCAAATTATTTCATTAATTTCTTCGAAAATAAAAAATACAATATAAGCAAGTAAAACAGATTTCGACCCCAGAGTAAATAGCGGGTGCTCAAATTTGAAGTATAATTTGAAATTTTGAATAAAACACATAAATGATTGGAAATGTTAAATAATTTTTAATGGAAATTAAAGTACATCAGTTTCGGTTAATGATGGAATAGAATATCAGGCAGGTGACCTCCTCTGCAGTTTGATGTTCTTTTACCTAAATTTTTAATGACTTCTTTACATAATTGTGGTTCAGTTTGAGTGATTTGCATTTTGCGATTTGAGTTGCTGAGTCGTTTGAGGATTATTCGCATAAACTTTAATCAGGAAGGACACTGCAAGGCTTTTGTCTGTTGGTTCCTTCGACCACGTCGACCATGGCCCAAGTTCTCTGCAGCACACTACGAAGGCCCTACGAAAGCATTTTTCTCCGCATTTGTTTTCTGTTTTTCACTGAAAGTGCTAGTTTATTGCTTTATTTCTATGTCTCTGCAGTAAAAAAAGATGATTCATCATCGACCATGCGGGGTCCTTCGACCATGGTTTGCTTTTTCGAGAAAGCCATCAGGCCACGGTCGGAGGGACTAGCATGGTCTTGGCTCTTTAAGAAACCCCATAAGAAGTCCAACGGTGTCAGGTCGCATGACCTTGGTGGCCAATTAACAACCCTTCTTCGAGAAATTATTCGATCAGGAAATTCGCGATTCAAAAGATCGACTGTTTCGGTTGCTGAATGACATGTTGCACCATCCTGTTGCAATCACATATTCTGCACTTTGATATGCTCCAATTGATCCAATAAAAAGTTAGTAATCATCGTTCGATATCGAGCTCCATTTACAGTTACAGCGTTGCCAGCATGATCTTCAAAGAAGTATGGACCAATTACACCACAGGCCAAAATCCTTTTGTTTGGTTTAATTTGTTTTTCCAATAATTCTCTTGGGTTTTCACCTCCTCAGATACGACAGTTTCGTTTGTTTAAAAAGCCACCAATTTCAAAATTTCTCGTAGGCTCAGTGTTAAGTAAAATATATGTATCTTATTATTTTAATTAGGTCTATTTTACTAATTTAAAAACGTTTTGTACCAGTATCAAAACGCTTTTTAAATTAGTATGTATGTGGCAACATGTTTCATAAAAATCCCAAAGTTTAGTCAGTGAATATAAGATCTATTTTGACCAAGAAATGTTTGCATGAATTTAATATATTATAATTAAAATTATGGCTTGTAACTACTAACTTTTTAATTTATATATGTTAACTTTGCGAAAATTTGTGCCACCCTTGAGTGGTTGAAGTAAAATCTTTCGACAACTAATTAAGTCACTTTTCGTCATTCAATCGAGCTAAAACTTTTCACTTAGGCTATAAAATTCTATAAAATTTGTATCCCATTTTCACAGAACAAATTGGTGGAATATCTTTAAACATTATGCAAAAGGGGTTTTCGGACGACATAGGTGAACTTAATATAAAGCACATAATTACATCGAGATGCATTGTTATATCCTAGATGTAGGGCATATTAGTTTTGAGCGAATGTTTACAATTACAACGCCAAGAAATAATGGCCGTAGAAAAAAAGAACTACATAGTTGTAACTATACAGGGTGTTTAAAAACAACACGGCAATATTTAAGGGGGTGATTTCTGAGTTCATTTCATGAAAAAAAGTTCATATAAGCATAGGTCCGGAAACGCATGGTTTCCAAGATACAGGGTGTTAAACTTTTTTTAAAATATCGGTTTTTTAACAATATCTGAAATATCTTTTGTCCGATTTTTTTGAAATTTTGCAGCATTGTGTGTAGTAATAAGGAGCTCATTTCACCTTAATTAGACTAAGGTTATTATGTCCAGTGGCGTGCGTGGGGGCACCTTAAGCAATATTATTGACAAAAAATGTGTACGCCACTGACTTTTTTTTAATTATGATATTTTTTTTAGATAAAGGAAGCAAAAATACAACTTTTTGGTCTCCTGAGTTTTTGACGTATCTTTCTTCGTTTTCGAGATAAAACGCAAAAACCATTTGATTGCATGTCCTTTTACCATACAAAAATAGTTATGAAAAATTTGAACTATTTTTTTTTTTGGAAATTTTGGTAATATTATGTTGATACTTCTTGTCAAATAATTGTTTTCGCCCTGTAGTGCGAAAAAAAGCAAATTAGAATAGTTCAAAATTTTCTTAAATATTTTTGTATGGTAAATAGACATTCAATCAAATGGTTTTTGCTTTTTATCTCGAAAACGAAGAAAGATACGTCAAAAACTCAGGAGACCAAAAAGTTGTATTTTTGCTTCCTTTATCTAAAAAAAATATCATAATTAGAAAAAAGTCAGTGGCGTACACATTTTTTGTCAATAATAATGCTTAAGGTGCCCCCACGCACGCCACTGGACATAATAACCTTAGTCTAATTAAGGTGAAATGAGCTCCTTATTACTACACACAATGCTGCAAAATTTCAAAAAAATCGGACAAAAGATATTTCAGATATTGTTAAAAAACCGATATTTTAAAAAAAGTTTAACACTCTGTATCTTGGAAACCATGCGTTTCCGGACCTATGTTTATATGAACTTTTTTTCATGAAATGAACTCAGAAATCACCCCCTTAAATATTGCCGTGTTGTTTTTAAACACCCTGTATATTTCTGTTTTCCCGATTTTATGCGTTTTTGATCGAAACCGGCCAAAAACGACTTGTTTTTCCATACATTGAAGTGATTTGCAAAACACCTCAAACGAGTTGTTTTCCTGAAAATCACTTCAAGACCGTGAGCACAAAGTAGAAAAATGAATTCAAACACAGTCAGCGTGTCTTTTTTGATATTTAAATGACACTTTAAATCTTAAATTGACAATCTATCAAAAACTTGTTGAGTTTACATTGCTAAAATAGAAGTAAAAATAGATTGTATTATTGCATCAACAATGCAAATTAACTTCTTTAAATAAATTTAAATAACAAAAAACGATTTCAATCATTTTTATTTAAATTTTAATTATACGAACACAATATTTTTGACGAAAAGTTTGTGAAAAGTTGACGTTGATTTTAAAAACACTTTCCAAAAATGTCTGTTTTTGGCTCACAATCAGTGTGAAAAGGCTATTACTGAATATTAGGTAAATTTCGAAGAATTGAATTGAGATCGATACCATGTCGCGACTTTCGAAAAATGCTTTCATAGTTTTGCGTTTCATGCCTCCCTGAGTACGAAACCACCCCCCGTTCGACAGTTCATATGTATATATACAGGGTGGGTGATTCGAAGTGTTACAAATTCAAAACGCTCTATTTTGTTATTTATAAACTTATATTTTATTGAACCCAAAAGAACAAAATCTTGAAAAATGATTCAAAATTCAAAATTTATTGTACATTTTCGATTTGGCGACCTATGGCCTTAAGACGATCAACAAATTCATCGCACGCTGCACGAATGTGGGCCTGAGGAATACGTTACCATTCGCGGCGAAGCGCTGTCTTGAGCGCATCCATACTTTGGTAGTTTTTAGTGCCAACCTTCACCTTTAAAATACCCCAAATAGAATAATCTAACGAGTACGCATCTGGAGAGGAGAATTCGAAGACCATAGTGTGTGCGAAATGAAGTGCGGAACGTTGTTTCCAAGCTATTCCTGATTTGTTCGGGCTATGTGAGCTGGTGCAGAATCCTTTTAGAATGTTCACGGTATGCGTGCGAAATGATTGCATGTCCAAGGCTTCAACACAGGTTCCGAGACCGTTTCCAAATAAACGGTCGCGTTTATCTTAACACCACGGTTCACAATACGAGTGGAGATCGACCATTGATAGTTACAGCCCCCAAACCATCACACACGGTGGCGCTTGCTTCCTGGTGGCCATCCTTTGGTCGAAATTATTGTATGACCTCCCTGGCAAGTAGACTCAATCATTTTGCTTGTTAAAATGTTGTTCAATTGCAAATGTGGCCCATCATAGAAAACGATATTTGGCAATTGGCCACATTCGTGCAGCGTGAGATGAATTCGTTGACCGTCTTAATGCCATAGTTTGCGCCAAAGATGGCCAAATCCGATTTGGCAAATCGTCCTTTTTTATGAAATAATCTGTTAAGTGTCATACCATTTTGGAATCAGGACTAAATGCGCCAACTTTAAAAGTAACTTTCCAAAGTGGCAGAGTCCTTTTTTTTCAATACAGTCAGTTAAAGTTGGGCGATGTAGTAATTTTGAGTACATGGTTGTGCAAAAGAGTGATATATTCTTTAAAATTTATGCAGTTGTGTTTTAATTTTATACTCTCACTTGTAGAATGGTTTTCAGGATTACATAAAAAAAAGAAAAAAAGTAAAAAAAGTAAAGGTTTGTAGTCACAGTACTTGAAAGATCACCACAGGGTGTCAATCTTCTCGTTTTTTTTTTGAATCCTTATAACTTGAAAACTACATGACTAAGATTTTTTTTTATATTTGTGATAACTGTTACCACCTAACCTATCACCCGTTTTCCGCTTGACGTTGAGTTTCGGGAAACCCTGTATATATTAATATATTTATATATATATGTATATATTTACACGCTAGCGGCCGTAGTTTTGAAGATATTTAAACCACATTTTATTATGTTATTTCTGGGATTTATACCTCGGTTAATTTCGTTAATGAGCAAAATCGTCCCGAAGGGGTGGCCGGGGGAGGGGGTTGAAATTGTTAAAAATTATATCTCGGCCCCTATGGAGTTTAGAGAGAAACTTTATTAGTATAAACTAGAATACTCTCTATGAGGTTAACGGTGGCACCACCAATTAAGGGGTTGGTTGGGTAAGAGTAGGGGCTGGGATTTAAAATCCGAATTTTTATAAACCATGTCCTTTGGGGTATCGTTGAAAAGCTCTTGATGAGTAGCTTACAAATCGATAACTAGTTTCTCGATTTTGAAATAAATTACAACAGTAAATGCAATCAAGACACTTCGAAATCTTAAATATTACAATTAATTAGTTCCACGGAATTTTTCTTACTTACACGGTCTTATTTTACTCGATCTTGAAATTTTTCAGATACAAAAAAACCTTTTTAGATTTGTGCACAGTTTTTTACACGATTTCTTAACAAACGTTTCTTAGATGTTAAAACTATGCGGCTGTACATCTAGGGTATTTTGCAATTGACCTAACCCAATTATTATACTTTGCGTAAACTACTTATATAATATATAATTATGTCTTGGCTTCAAGTAACATTCTAGCTAAAGGAGGCATTTTATATTAGTTATAATCTTAATAGGCAGTTACGAAAGCCAAGAGATCAATTAATTTAAAATAGTGTTCACTTCCGATTCAGCGATAATATTTATTGCAAATGGTACAATTATGAATAAACTACATTTTATAAACATGAAGATCACAATTCTGAATTAATTCATCCTAATAAAGCAGCCTGGAAAATTCCTTATTTCATCATAGATTACCTCATCTTTCTCCATAAATAATAAATAATATACTCACTACAAATTCCGTGTTTTTCCTCGCTTTACAGTGAAAACATAAATAAAATATCTTAAGCAAAGACTGCTATTTAACTTAAAGTCACTTTCAGCAATAAATCAACTCAAAACGCTTATCCAAAAACTTTGAGCCCTTGCAGGTTCCACCTTTCCGGCATTTCAGTCCTTGCTTCATCCCAGGGGAAGCTATATGATGCTGTGGAAGTAATTAAAAGTCGGAACCTTATTAACTCCTTCATTAATTTGAGCTGCCAAATAAACAAACATTTTCAATAAGCCGCCAAAAAACCATGTCTAGAGATCATCAATATTTCTCATTTGGCCGAGCAGTTCCATTGTTAGTTACTTTTGTTCTGCTTACTTTATCAAGCAAGAATCTCACTGATACCGAAGAGATCTTTATTTGCAGTATGTCTTTGCTTGCAGACATCAAATAAAACATTTTATGATCATCTTGGACTTTTACGAGCGGCAGTGTTACCAGTTAGCCCCAAGA
This sequence comes from Leptogaster cylindrica, assembly GCA_963082835.1. Lineage (NCBI taxonomy): Eukaryota > Metazoa > Arthropoda > Insecta > Diptera > Asilidae > Leptogaster > Leptogaster cylindrica. Next base: position 13,377,410 of record OY720106.1, read on the forward strand.
TACGCCGTGAATATTTTAATGAGGGTAGCGGCGTTAAGTCGTTCCTCATGAGTTGACGGCTGCGAATTTTCGCAAATGGATAAAAACCAAAGGATGAGATATTTTATTGAACCCAAATGGCAATGCATGAATCCAATTTTTCTTGCTCTTCTCTAAATGATAATTGATTTCTTCGTAATTTGTCTGAAGATTTGTATTGAAATCACTGGTACCTACTTTTAGCATAGTGTCTGGTGTGAACTAACAAATTAACACTAATTCAAATACAAACTATATGCATTAAGGTATCGATATGTAATTGACATTAAAAACGTCATCGGCCACAGAAATTGATTGAAAACTCTATGAGAATTCAAGGACAATGTCCTCTTTTCGCCCTGATAACCATGCAAAAACAGTTTTCAAATGGTAAAAGGAGAAGTTCGTTCTAAATTATTGAAAAGCTTCGCAAAAAGAATTTTTTTTATATCGGTAAAACATCAAGATCATGTAAAAATAGTTTCGTTCAAATACCTAATGAGTAATATTGTAATACGCCCTTATAACAATATTTAATGAAAAATAGTAAAAATGTAAATATTCAGTAAACAAAATCAATATTATTGCATAAAAAGGATTCAGGCTTACCTAGATATGACGATACTAAGAAGGAGTTCCCAGATTTTTCTCATTTTCAAACTTGGCCATACAGTTTTAACGAAGTAATATTATACCAAATTTAAAGTCTCTAGCTAAAAGCGTTCTCGAGTTATTGCCTGGAGAGACAGACCGATGGACAAACAGACGGGCAGAAAGACGGACATCCATAAAACGGTTTCTTTTCAAATTTCACTTCCCAATCATAAATATAGAGTTGTTTTTTTCTGTCACCATTATTCCTTGGAGTTGCAAACGTTCCTAATATTCCATAATATTCCGTACTGTACCCTACATCTGGGGTAACATTGGTTTATTACTCTACTACAAAAATGTATTTTGCTGTGAAAATGGAAGCAATGCACTTACGGTATCTGCTATTAAAATAATGTAAATTATAAAAGAATACCCTTTACTTCACCATGTGTCTTATAAATAACACATTTTAATACGTACATTGTGGATAGAGTACAGACTTAAATTTGTCAAATGGTTAATAACTGTCCCAAATTAACAAATCAATGAATATAAAGGAAAAAGCAAGTAAACCACATTGAACATGTATCAAATTCCCTCTTTTTAAACCAATGTATTATATTATAATTTATATTTTTTTTCACTTTAGTTTCATGATACCAAAAAATCCGTATTTGAGTTCAACGCACTTTTCTATAACTAAAAGAGACTATTTAATGCGAATTATTATTTTCCCACAATACTTAACACAAATTTTAGTAAAAAATCTAATAAATCGGAATTGGGAGGATTAATTTAGCCTGCGAACTGCTAATTAGGACGGCATTTCTTTTGTATATCAAAACCGAAAACAGAATCATAAAGTTTAACTTGTTAGTATAGGTACCTGGTACACACATTCATTTTGTTTGTTTTTTTCATCACAGCCAATATCTTAAATAAGTTATGAAAAAATTGTTTATTCTATTTTCGTGTATTGGCAAATCAAAAAAGAAATATAATATTTCATTCAAAGTGTGTTTTTTTATTTTGTTTTGAAAACTTGAATCGAAGATTTATGGAGAGCTTAAATCTTTGCAATTTACATAGCTAATTTATACTGCAATGATAATGGAAATGTAAGTTTTAAGCGGTAATAAATATTTAAGTATTTTTAATTTAAATGTTATCCCAAGAATCGGGACAATAACTCTAAAACTACATATATTTTTTTCCAACAAACTAGAAAAAAATATTAGTTTGATTGCATTTCAAATGTTTTTCGTTTTCTTTTTTGTTTTTTTTTTATATATATAAAACATACATTATGCCCATAGCAATCCATGTTGTTATTTCTGCAGTACTTAACCCTCTATAGCGTATGGTAGACTACAGGCAACATACCATTCCACCTTCCTAAATTCTTCAAGTATTTACTATTTTGGTTTTTCACGCATTGTAGAATATACTCTAGACTTCGTTCTTTCAACCAAGTAAAAGCAAAATAAACTAGAAGTCGTTACTTGTTTCAAACTACGCAATTTCGTTAGTGTAGTGAAAAATTTCAAATAGTCGGCGCGTGATAAAATTAAAAAAAATATTAAAAAATAGTTCTTAAGTTTGTTGGTGCTTGTTTTTATGAAAATCTATAAAGTAAGTGTTTGAACTTTACTATATTATTATATATTTTGGATATTTTATAGGTATTTTTGTATTACATGATATTTAGTGTTTGTATCTTGTAGGCTACATTATGCGGGAAAGGGAATTATCTTGTATGTTCAGTGAGCACTGCGAATATTTTACACTTGAACCATTTATACAATTATTAGGCTATTTCCGGATGATTTTCGGAAACGCACTCAGACATTTTTATTACTTAACAGAATTACTTAGATACAGGGTGCATTTGCAGTCATCGAATGCAGACATTTGCATCCGGCTATTTATTACTCACAATCAGACACCTCGGGTAATTCCGCATTTTGGGCGCCGGCAAGTCCAATATCCAATTTTTGTTCTTTTCAGTATTTTACGACTTTTTACCAGTAAACCCTTCATAAAACTCGTCCGCCTGCTAAACATCGGACACTGACCTCAAATCATTTTTTTTTAAAATTTCCGAACCCTGCATCCTAGAACTATAAAAGTATGCAGATTTCAGTACATATAGTCAGTCTAAATTCAAATATAGAGTAGTAAGGAAGTTTTAGTATGGCATTCCAAGATTCTGCAAGTGAAGATGGTCTCGACTTTGACGACGATAGTTTGGGGGATCCTGATTTTGACCCGGATTATGACGAATTTATTGAAGACTCTTTCGAGGCCGAATTTGATATAGACGAGTTATTGGACAACTTGGATGATGGCGACCGTAATTCTAATCCTGAGATAGAAGTAGAGCCGACCCCATCAAGTTCAGGCACTGCAGGCACCTTACGTCCGCCCGCACAACGACAAAAGCCTCAAAAGCTAACATTACGGTGGAAAAAGAAGAATCTAGAACTAAATGCACAGCAGCTGGCTTTTACTGGCAATGAGTCATTAAGTTCTGATATCTTGGATCTTGAAACTCCAATACAGTTCTTTCTTTTCTTATTTCCACCAGAACTTATAAAGAAAATGTCTCTGGAGACAAACCTTTATGTGGTACAGAAAGATCCCAACAGTACTTTTCGTGTATCAGAGACAGAAATCCGACAATTTATAGGTCTCGTATACATTATGTCACTGATTCAGCTGCCTAGAGTGACCAACCATTGGAGTTCCGCCCTTGGTACACCTCTAATTCAGCAGACCATGCCTTCCAATAAATTCGAAAAGATAAGGCAATATCTCCATTTCAACGACAACACTAGGTGTCTTCCTAGGAGCAATTCGGACGCTGATAGGATTTTCAAAATTCGTCCAGTTGTTGATGCATTGAACGAAGCATACGCCAAAGTTCCACTGGAAACACGGCTTTGTGTAGATGAACAAATATGCTCTACAAAAGCGCGAAATATCTTGAAGAGATATAACCCCAAGAAACCTCATAAGTGGGGCTACAAATTATATATGTTGAGCGGTGTTTCCGGTTTCGCTTATATGACAGAGGTAGACACTGGTAAAGAGAATGTTGTCAGATCTAACGAGCCAGATTTAGGAGCCTCTTCCAACGTTGTAGTGAGATTATCACGGATGATTCCGCGACACCAAAATTACAGACTATACTTCGATAATTACTTCACCTCCTTGCATCTTTTGGAATACTTAGCCAAGGGAGGTATTCTTGGGCTAGGTACTATAAGAAGAAATAGAATTCCTGATTGCAAGCTGTCATCAGAAAAAGTCATAATGAAGAAAGATCGAGGATATTCAGAAGAGTACGTAGCTAATTTCAACGACGTCGACGTGTCAACGGTTGTATGGAAGGACAGCAAACTAGTTACGTTGGCTTCTACATTTACTGGCCAAAATCCAATAGCTGAAGTCCGGAGATATGATAAGAAGAACGCGAGGTACATCAACATCCCGCGACCTAATGTTGTGGGCGAGTATAACCGACATATGGGTGGTGTAGACCTGATCGACAGCATAATGGGCATCTACAAGATACGACTGAGAAGCAAACGTTGGCAGATGCGGCTATTTTATCATTACTTGGACCTTACGATGGCTAACTCATGGCTGCTCTACAAGAGGGTCTGCAAATATAAAAACCATCCTGATAATACTGTCATGGCATCCGCAGATTTTCGCCTGGAAATTGCCGAAACTTTATGCAAGATGGGGACAAAAACCGGTTTGACAACACGACGATCTATAGAAGGTGAGATCCAAGCGAAAAAACATAAAGGACCAGCCCAACGTGTACCTCCACAAGCAGTTCGGCAGGATCAAGTCGGTCACTGGCCTCAATGGGCGGAAAAAAAAATCCGATGCAAATTCCCGAAGTGTGCTGGATTCACTCATACAGTGTGTGAAAAGTGCGGCGTAGCTTTATGCTATACGAAAAACAAAAATTGCTTCAAGAATTTCCACCTATCTTAACTGATTTTCGTTTCATTGTAACTCATTGTTGCCTGTAAGCTACTCACCCTTTTTTATAATATTATTAGTAATTAATAAATAATTTTAAAATTTTAAAAAAATATATAATTTTTTTATTCATAAACCTATCCAATTTCATGAAAAATATGTATTTTCAAGTTGTTGAGTTATAGAGGGTTAACACTTTTTGGCTAAATCGTAAATTCCAAAGTTTCATTAAATAAAAGTCAAAACTCACGCTATGTGTTACTGAAAGATGTTTTCAGGCGACCTTGAATGGACATTAGTCGAGGAGTACATACTACCACGCAAGGAGCCGTCCATCCGGAGCCAATCAAAAAGCCATCAATCAAAATTCACACAGGCTCTGCGTGGAATCGTTCGTCTTTACTGCGACCGCAGCTCAGGTTCCTGTCCCACTTCGGACGTCGATTTAAGAATCGCGGCTAAAAGTTGCCTCTCTCTTTTCGGTAATTTCAAATTTCTAGTCATTCTTGTTAATGACACCTAAGATTTCAAGTTGGACAAAAACGGAACAATACAGGGCATCAGCACCGTGCATCTCGAGATTGCCGTCGACTGGGATGTGGGATCGACGCTTTATTCGTGCAACAAACATGAATGGCCGGGAAAATGAAAAACTAATTTCTTAAGGTGGCAGCGAAGATAGGCTGGCTTTAACGAGTGAACACGTCGCTGGATAATAGTCGCTTCCACAGCAGTTGAATAAATGTTGACTCACGCGCCTTCTGGTTAGGAAATTGACATCAGTCGATAAGAAATAGTCGTTGCTACACTCTGATTGGATGGGCCCGAGCACTTTGCCGAGTTCAAAGAGCCAACGCAATTAGGCAATTCTAATTCCAATATTTCTCGCATCTCTACCTACTCACAGTTGCCACTGCAAGAACTGCTTGTCCTGCTTGTGGATTTCGTTTTCTTTGCAATTCGTTGACATTTTTATAATGTCTTCTTTTCTACAACGATAAACTGCCAGCTTTGAATGAAGAATGCAATTCAAATTGCATTGTTTAAAACGTATGTAGCTACATACTTATCGAATAAAAATTGTGACTGACCAGAATGAGGAATACTACACAATATTTGTGGAACCTTAACCAAATAAATATCTAATTTATATCTTTTTGATTTTTGAATAGATCTCTTGTAGTCTCCGCACTGAAAAAAACCTCATTGTCAGTAAGAATGTTTTTACCCGACTGCGGCAAAGCCAAAAAGAAGGGTTATAAAAATAGGAGTCTATGTATGTATGTATGTACGTATGTTCCATCGTAGCGTCTAAACTACTGAGCCGATTTTGATGAATGAGGTGTCAATCGATTCGTAATTACGGTCCAAGTAACAATAGAATGGATGTTACATCCGGATGATAATATAACGGATGTTACATCGAAAAAAGGGGGGCGCTGAAAAAAAAATTTTTTGCTATCATATCGAGTGAGATGTCAAATGAAAGACAAGAAAATACTGAGTTCAAAAATATAAATATAGTGTAATATTAAAATATACCAAGCGACAGAAAAACTATTTTACTAAGTAAATTTCTCTACACCATGGTAAGCGTAGGTGGGATTGTAATATCTATCTATTGATTCCATTGGTTTGATGACCCCCCCCCCCCCCCCTTAACCCCCTTTAGGGTTGAAATTCCAAAAACTGTTTCTCAGCGATAAGCTATGCGGTAAGTTGCAGATGTACTCCAAATTTCATGAAAATCGGTCCAGTTGTTCCGGGAAAACCTTTTTCACCCCTTTTTACCCCCTTAAGGGTTGAATTTCTAAAAACCGTTTTTTAGTGGTTACTTACAGCCTAAAAGAAACGTCCATGCAAAATTTCAAGGTTCTAGGTCAATTTGTTTGGGCTGTGCGTTGATTATGAGTGAGTTAAAACGGAAAAGTTTAAAATAAAAGAAAAGTTTAAAAAACTTTAACCCGACTACGAAAAAATATAATTATAGGAAAAAGTTCCAAAATCTTTAACCCGACTAGGGATAAATAAAATAAACTAAAAAGTAAGAAACAAGTTCGGTGCTGATTGTTATCATCGTCTTATTGAGTAAGACTAGCCTTTTGATATGTTAAGTATATTGCTGTTTATTAAGTTCTATTGAAGTCTGGCAGTTCCACATCAAATAACGTTATACTTCAATTCAAATGCCGTGGTCGTGCGTATTTTTACCCGACTACGACCAAGCCAAAAGGAAGGGTTATAATTTTAGCAGTCGATGTATGTATGTATGGGCAGAGTAATAAATAAGCCACTTAAAACATTACAAAAATTAAGGTACTTAACCAAAAAAAAAAAATATATATATATATAATAATTAATTATAAATATTTAACTACATAAAAAGTTTTATTTTTCTATCAAATTAGAATGTTTGCATTTCATAGTTGACAAATAAAATAATAAAAAAATACGCACAACCACGGAATTTGAATTGAAGTATAACGTTATTTGATGTGGAACTGCCAGACTTCAATAGAACTTAATAAACAGCAATATACTTAACATATCAAAAGGCTAGTCTTACTCAATAAGACGATGATAACAATCAGCACCGAACTTGTTTCTTACTTTTTAGTTTATTTTATTTATCCCTAGTCGGGTTAAAGATTTTGGAACTTTTTCCTATAATTATATTTTTTCGTAGTCGGGTTAAAGTTTTTTAAACTTTTCTTTTTTCTAGGTTATATTAAAATGATAAAATGCCGATCAACATATGATTAAATTAACAAATTGTTTTTAATTTGATAAATTACACATATATTAAAATTTCACCAGAATTGTGATAAAACATAACTTAAATAAAATAAAAAAATTTAACACACAACGTTTTTAAAACGGACCAACAAGTACAGATTAATTACTCATACCCCTTAAAAATTTTTCCGAACCGATTACACAAGTGTATTATTCGGAAAATAATAAACCAAAATGCAATGTCCGTCCGCCGTTCGCCGTCTCAGCGATATAATCTACCTTAATTTCTGGACAAAAAAAATCGTTCTTTCGCAAAAAGGCTACATTTCGGCCCTAGTCTTGTCCCGAAGCTCGGCAGCTTAATCGGAATACACCCTGGGGTTTTAGGGAGGATTACTATCCTCACTAGCTTATCTGTTTTTGTATGTAGGTATTTTTAATTTTAAAATAAAAAAATTTTTAGCGGAAAACTTTTTACTCAATTTGATATTTGAAGAAAACTGATGTCGAAACTAAAGTTTTTCGTAAGGTTTGTTCAAACTTGGGCGATGGAGATCATCGAAAGATGGGGTAGTACCATACCAATCGGTCTACAGCCCTGAAATTTCGAACTTAGACAATACTTAACGCGGTAATTATGAAAAAAATCATGAATCAGTAGATATACAGATCTCGATGGGAATTTTTCGTAAATATGGAAAACTAGCAAACGCTCGCTCGCTCTGCCACGCGTTATAAATATAATATGTAGCTATGTATAAATAATGCGACAAAAAATTTGGTTTGAATTTTTTTTTGTTTATAGACACTTATTGTAATGTTCTATTGTAGATATCATTTTAAATTTGTCTATCTTATGTGTAAATGAATAATGAAGATGGCTTGCCTAGTAGTCCAGTGCAATTAGACTTTTTCTGCGGAATAATTCATATAACGGCAAATGATGACTTTTCTGGTAGGTAATGATGTCCTCATTAATGTTCCAAAAGTCCCCAAAGGGGAAGCGTAAGGACAAAATTTGGCAAGCCTTTAAAGGACTAAAATTGTGTCCTGGAATGCAATTTTTCGAGATATCTCGATTTTCATTGACTTAACGACAAAAATTAATAAGACCAAAAAGAAAGCGTTGGAAATTCTCTATAAAAAAGATAAGGGGTCTTTTTTTCGTATACGCAAACGTTTTCTTCAAAACGACGCGTAAAAAGTCAGATCGCCGCATCGACCGCGAGAATCTTCGGGAATTATAGTCACCAACAAATCTTAAGCACGGGCAAGAATAAAATTACTGATTTTCAAATCAGTATAACTCGAACAATTTTTATCCCATTGACTTAAAATTTTAGTTATCGGTTCTCTATTCTATTTTGAAAGGAAATATTGAAGGGTTTTGCAAAACATAAAAAACTGTAAAAGTTATTAACGAATATCTGTCCTCTAAATAGTGGTTTTTCAACAAAATAGGCAACAGTTACATGCATTTTATAAGTGTATTATACCTTCAATGAAATGTTGCTGTATTGGATAAGTGGTATATGGCTCATATACATTAATTTCAATGTTTAAACTTCAGTCATTAGTAATTCATATAGCAATAAATTCCTGTTAAATTTACACAATTTCGGCCATTTTTAAATTTTTTGAATTTGAATATCTAAAAAACGGTGGGTGATTGAGAAAAACGGTTTGAATATTTGAAATCAGCATGTGTTAATTGGTTTAAAACGGCCGTTGGATACTAACATATTCTCAACCAGCTTAAGATTTGTTGATAAGTATAATTTCCGAAAATTCTCGCGGTCGGTGCGGCGATCTGACTTTTTACGCGTCGTTTTGAAGAAAACGGTTGCGTATACGAAAAAAAGACCCCTTATCTTTTTTGTAGAGAATTTCCAACGCTTTCTTTTTGGTCTTATTAATTTTTGTCGTTAAGTCAATGAAAATCGAGATATTTCGAAAAATTGCAATCCAGGACACGATTTTAGTCCTTTAAAGGCTTGCCAAATTTTGTCCTTACACTTCCCCTTTGGGGACTTTTGGGACATTAATCAGGACATCATTACCTACCAGAAAAGTCATCATTTGCCGTTATATGAATTATTCCGCAGTTTGGCCTTTTTTCGGTCTAATTGCACTGGACTATAGTCGTGAGCATGCAACATAAAACTGCCCATGCGAAAAGACTGGATACTCCAAATTTATTACTCTCCACACACCCCAATGTAAATTTTAGGATTACCACCCTTTATCTTAAATACACCCCCCCACCCTCACCAAACCACCGTTGGGTATTGACTGAAAATAACTAGGTACCACCAAATGCGACGTATATTACATAGAACCGTTTCCCTTAGGTCGGGTTATAACAATATAGAGAGTCGGTTAGTATTTTTCACTCAAGGATATTTTTGGGAGCTTGAATTAGGATAGTTCACCTTGAGCTTTATCTAAAGATGCAGAAATTGTCGCTTTCAGCTAAAACCCTTCCTAGAAGTTAAAAAAGTATGGAGGGCCTTTCATCCCTATTTTATCCCCTTTGAGAGTGCACATTTCAAAACACACACATATGTCTTTATTTCTAACAAAAGGCCAAATTCCAAGTTTTATGAATTTTTTTAATTGCAGATCATTTTCCAGCAGATCAAAAATAAAAGTGAGTTCTCTTCGCATGCTATTATATACTATTATAAGCTAGCTGTTATACAAACAGCTGCTACGTGAAGTTAGCAGATCATTTTTTGAATTTTGCAATCGGCTTTTTTAAAGTAAAATCGCCAGAACTATTGCTAAAAAGTATCAGGAACTATAGAACTCATGTGCATGCGAAGAGAACTCACTTTTATTTTTGATCTGCTGCAAAATGATCTGCTAAGTTCCCGGACATCAAGGGTTTAGGCTCGGCGTGGATTTAGTAAATTTCGAACAGTCCCATCTACCGCAAATAAATCAAATATGTTTAGAACCTTTCCAGGACCATAAGGAGCATACTCACAAATTTTCGTAAAAATTCGTAGAGCGGTTCGCGATATCCTAAAAGACACACGAACGACATTTTATTTGTATATAGAAGATTGGTTTAAATTTGGCCTGCTGTACTTTAGTAGCGGGTAGTCAGAAAAATTCATTCTTGGTGTTATTCGACGCAGAATTAAATGCTCTACCACTTCTTTTTTTTTGAAGAACTTTTTCAAAAGTTTTATATTTTAGGAGATACAAGTGAAAAACCGCAAAAACAACCATTGTGGACCACATTTTTACCACCCACCACTTTTCCACAGCGTCGCCGAGGGGGCTAACTTAGGATAGTCATATTGGGTCACCAATGAAGCTATTACCACAAAAAAACCTTTTCTAGAAATTATCTCCGAATTGGGTGTTCATTGTTCAACGTTACACCTAGACCTACGTAACCTACCTAGTATAATTACTATACACAAAGTTCAAAATTGTACAGTGGAATTCTCCACAGCAACTTAAACATGGGGAAGCAACCAAAGAAGAGCTTCCTAAAGTAAAGGACAATTCATTAGTAAATGGAACGGGAAAAATAGTTAAAAGACCAATAATAATTCAGGTTCGAATGAATGCATAAACATTGCACTCTAAAATTGTAATTATTATTTACTATTCAGCAGAGCATTGTCGGCACCAGCAGTAGTCTCTGCAAGATGCAGTCCCACAAAAGATGCGCCATGTGTCAATGATGACTTAATTTGTAGAGTAAACAGAAAATTTTCCAACCACCCATAAACGAGCACTAATCTGGGCCCATCAAAGTGTGACTAAGCAAATATTGGTCAAGTGGCATTACCACGGTGTTTTCAGCAGCCCCGGGTCTGCTGCCCGTCAAGTGGGTTGGATGGAGTTGCGGATATCTGCCCGGCTATTACCACTCGCGTCCAGCCGATGCAGGGCCGCCTCGTAAGTAGCCGCCATAATCTTCGTATTTGATCTTTTGGAGATCTTTGATTCCCTAAGAAACCCGAAGTTTCTTTTCTTTTATTACTCGAAAAGGATGAGGGTGCCATTCAGGCGTGCACTTTGAATTGGAGGAGGCGATAAGGGGGTGAGGACCATTGGACATAAGTGCGGAGTTCCTTGCAAAGTGGAGATGATGGACTTTTGTTCTGATGTCGACGGGGTTTTTTTCAATTTTCGATGACTCTGTGAACGTTTCACTTCGGCGTTTCTCAGACACCAAATTCATTGAATGGCGACAGAATTTAAAAGGTGGAGTACAGTGTTTTTCTTGCTGTGTAATTAAATCCTATGACGATCAATTTTTATGGAGTGATTTTTTTTTGAAATCGAAAAAACTTTTTCTTTATTCATTCATAAAATTTCAAATCGATTTTTTTCAATCAATTTTTTATTCTTAAGTTATCCTCATTATATATCGAAATAAAGGGCTTCAATTTGATGAAGTTGTTACGATGCATGAAGTTTGTGACCTTGAGTTCTAACAAATAGAGTATTTTCTGGAGAAAGGTCACACCGATTTTAAAACTTAGCTGCCATGAAAAAAAATAAATTAAAACTAGTAAGGTCTAAGGAAGCAATTGGTCACACCAATTACATGATACCATAGGTATAGAAAAATATACTCATTCTATGTAAAAATCTAGACATGCATTTTCTTATATAACTAAGGCTAGTTGACCGCGACTGCTTAATTTAATTGTACTCAGCAAGAGCTTCAATTTGATATCACACACGGTCCAAATTGGACAACCCCAAAGAAGATGCCGACCGACCGGTGTATTTTTTTCTGAAACTCAAAAGTGCTATCTATAAAAGGAGACATAAATTGGTTAAATATAACTATATTTGCAAGAGTAGTGATTTTTTGAAATATGAAAATTTGTCAAAATTGTCATTTTTCAAGTCCCGTTATAAACTGAACGGAATTTTTTTTTGAAATCCACCAAATCTGTTTCATACTACCTACGATTATCTTATAAAAAAAACATTATGAAATAATCGAAACACACTAACTCAAAAAAATTTTAGAATGTTCTTGGAATGACTTAAAAAAAAATTTTTTTTTTCAAAATTTGTAAAAAAATTGTCAGGCAAAATAACACAGGTTTTCTTTTAGATTCTATAATTCTAAGGTCTATAGAATATTTTAAAAATATAAGCAACCTGTTCCCAGCTACGCCTTTTATATAAAAAAGGATTTGAATATTTTAAGTTTAAAATTCCATAATTTTCAAAAAATCTATAATTTTCTCAAAAATGCGTTAGGTATATGCTTGTGAATATATTACTATCTTAATCTGTGGGGTCTTCTAAAAATTTTAAGACCAAAATCATTGTGATGTGATCAATACAACGCAAGTTAAAAAGGTTTTTGTGACCCCTTTACTTCGCCAAAAAAAATTTTTGGAACGAAAATAACGCAGAATTACTTAGCTTCAAAAATTCATAACTCAAAAAGCATTAGAAATAAAAAAAAATTCATATTGTTAATTAGCACAGTATAAACAATCAATAAAAAAAATCATTGAATTGTGAGAACATGGGTGTCGTGGCCTGGATTAAGGGTGGTTTTGGGAAGTTGAATTAGGATAGAGGTTGGTAGTTCTCATTGAGTGTTTTTTCTAACCAATAAGGCGAAACACTAATTTTTATGATCTATATGTTACTTCAAAAATTGCGGATTTTCATAGAAACTGTCACCTCCTATTTTACTCCATTAGGGGTTGAATTTCAAAAATCCCTGATACACGTATTTCTTTATTTCTAACAAAAGGCAAGATACAAATTTTTATGAAATTTATACTTCAAAATGGCGGATTTTCTGATTTTCATACAAATTTTCATCCCCATTTTACCCTCTTAAGGGTGGAATCTCAAAAAATCCTGATTAACGTGAATCTTTATTTTTAAGAAAAGGCCAAATAACGATTTCTTTAATTTTTTTACGTAAAAAATGGCGGATTTCCATACAAATGAAAAAATTCTAAAGTGAATCGTTTACGTGACATTCCTAATAAAAGATCGGTACACTCCCATCACAAAATTGATCCTTTTAGGAGGAATGTCTCGTAAACGATACGTGCTAATTTTTTTTTTCCATTATTTTTCCCGTGATCAGCGTCCCAGAGCCCTTTGATAATTACCAACATTTTATTGAATTACCGCAGTTTTCGGTATCGTGCTCCTACGCAGTTGCTTCCAAAATACGAAAGGTGAAATCTCAAATTTTCTCTTTAACAATCGATTATCACTAAATTATAATTTTTGGGGAAATTTTGTAATAACATTTTTTATATAGGTTAACGACGCATATTATTAAAATCAAAACCAAGGGCAATCCGATGACCGGGTCACGGGTGCAAAATGACCACAGTCACGTTGCAGCCAAAATATGCTGTCGACAAGTCTGCGAAGAAGGTGGGAATTGCAGAGTTGGAGGTCTCAGGCAGTTCAGGTAGCACAAGTGAACTTAGGAGTAAGTTAATTAGCAATTAAGAAATTATTCTGTATAGATCGATGTAGTCAAGAACGGTTGGAAAAGCCAACCAAGTAAAATAAATATTTTTTTGAGTAATTAAGAAATAAAAAGTTTAACTTATACACACTAAAGACAAACAAAACAAAAAAAATTGGAAGGCTTAGCTTTGTAACTTTCGGAGTTACAGCTGTTATCCTGGATGAATGCGAATCGCTATTGAAACGGTGGGCGATGGGGAAGCATAAGGGGGAAACTCGGGGACTTTTGGGAAATTACACATGTCAGGGAAAAATTCAGCCCTTTTGAAATCACTTTGAAGATGAAACATATATTGATTGTACTATAATATAACCTGTTTGCTTTGGTGATATGGATGAGGGTACTACCTGATTTAGGGTTAGGGTAGGGTTATGTGAATTTTTTGTTATAAAGAGCACTTATTGTTTTTTCATACTAAATGGAAAACCAAATGTCGGTAATGAAAAAATTTTGTAATAAAAAAGATTTTTCTCGGAATTTTTAACTGAAAAAAAGAAAGCAAAAAAAACCTTTTTTCGTAAAGCAGTAGAGCTATATTATTTTAAGGAAAAAGAAAATAAAAATGTTTACTAGTTTTACTTATTGTTTTATCTATTGTTTACCACTAGTTTTGCTGAAATCGGTCAGATTTCTATAGAGAGATAAAAGCAATTTTGTTTGGTAAGTTCAGAAATGTACCGCCCTCGCATTGATCCCATATCTCTGAAACAAGGCTTCACCTACCAAAAGCCCATACAATTTTTTACTCAGTTCATCACGAGCAATAGCGTGGTATACTTGGTATCAGTTAGTTAGGGACTACCCTGTATTGTATACTATAGATATACATATACAGGGTGGCTGATTCGAAGTGTTACAAATTCAAAACGCTCTATTTTTTTATTTATAAATATTTTTTATTGAACCCAAAGAACAAAATGTTCAAAAATAAACCAAAATTCAAAATTTATTTGACATTTTCGATATGGCCACCTTTGGCGCAGACTATGGCCTTAAGACGGTCAACAAAGTCATCGCGCGCTGCACGTATCTGGGCCTGAGGAATACGCTGCCATTCGCGGCGAAGCGCTGTCTTGAGCGCATCCGTACTTTGGTAGTTTTTGGTGCCAATCTTGGCCTTTAAAATACCCCAAATAGAATAATCTAACGGGTTCGTATCTGGAGAATTCGAAGACCATTGTGTGTGTGAAATGAAGTGCGGAACGTTGTTTTCAAGCCATTCCTGATTTGTTCGGGTTTTATGAGCTGGTGCAGAATCCTGTTGGAATGTCCACGGTCTGCGGCCGAAATGGTTGCATTTCCAAGGCTTCAACACAGGTTCCGAGACCGTTTCCAAATAAACGGTCGCGTTTTTCTTAACTCCGCGGTCCAAAAATACGAGTGGAGATCGACCATTGACAGTTACAACACCCCAAACCATTACACACGGTGGCGCCTGCTTTCTGTTGGCCATCCTTTGGTCAAAATTATTGTATGACCGCCCTGGCAAGTAAACTCCATCATTTTGCTTGTTGATCTGTTGTTCAATTGCAAATGGGCCCTCATCAGAGAAAACGATGTTTCGTAATTGGCCATTGCGTGCAAGCGAAGCAAGCCCTTCGCTCTTTCCATTCTAACCTTTTTTTGGTCAGGTGTGAGATCGTGCACTTTTTGGAACTTCAAGGGCTTTAGGCCCGCTATACACTTTAGCTAAGCTAAGAAGCTAAGTTTCTCGCTCGGTTGTCAAAATAAAGAATTTAAATGAAGTGTTGCACACTTCAGCGATGCTATGTTAGCGATGTTTTCTCTGCTCGAGCGATGTGCGCTAAGTTCGCATGCATAGCATGAGCTCGGCTAAGCAAGCGAGCTTCGCTTACCAATAATGAAACTCCGGTGTGTTTTATATGCAAACAAATTGCCTGTATTGGGTGACAGTACAATAGTACTTTTAAAAAAATTATCGTTTAGCTTCGCTGTAGTATGCAGTACGTACAACTACAAGCTAAGCGAGGTAAGCTACAATACTAACAAAACTTAGCTTCTTAGCTTGGCTGAAGTGTATAGCGTGCCTTAGTCGGAGCTCAATCCTCAAAATATGTTGCATCCGTTCTCTCGATATTTTTAGCTCAGCATCCAATTTCCTTCCAGTACGCCGAGGATTTCGATTAAGTCTATAGCCTTCACTTTCCGGATAATTTCCGTCGATGGTGCTGTCTTTCTGCGACCGCCACAATGCGGTTCAGCAATGCTGCCAGTATCATTGTTACGGGTTATGGTAACTGCTAATAATTAGACCTCTATTAGTAAACATTCCGTAGTCACACGTTTTATCTCAATCCAGATAATTATTAATGCAGTGTGACTACGGTGTTTTTACTAATAGACGTCTAATTAGCAGTTAATAACTCTTGTTTATAACTTTTGAATGGGCAGTTAAAGCCCTATAGTGGGGTTTTAGTTTTTCATACTTTATTTTTCTTTTATATTTTTTCGTGCCATGCCTCCCTGAGTACATATGTATCTACTAGATGTTTATCTAGAATCTAGAATAATCGACTATTATTATATTAATATAATATATATTTACACGCTAGCAGCCGTAATTTTGAAGATATTTCGACCGAATTTTAAATAAATGTTATTTCCAGATCTAAAAGCTTGGTTTAGTTCGTTAGATGGCAAAATCGACCCAAAGGGGTAGGCGTGGGAGGGGGTTTGAGATTTATTAAAAATTATACCTTTAACTCTCTAAAGTTTTGAGCGAAACTTTGTTTGCATAAATTATAGTACTCCCTATGAAGCTTACGGCATCACCAAAGTTTCACGTTCTGTGCGAAATCGTTGAGAAGCTCTTAATGAGTTATTTACAAATCAATAAATAACTAGGTTCTCGATTTTAAAATAAATTACTCAATTACTAATAAACTGAAGGCCTGTTGAAAGGAATGTTTTTTTTATTTCACTCCATGCCTTTTTCGCCGCCGTCGCTCTGGGTTGTTCGCAAAAATTTTGTGCGTTTTTTACGATTTACAGAAAAATGTTTTTTAAGGTATGTAAACTTCATATTTTTGGAATATGCGTATTTAAACCTTTAATTTGATACCAAATTCGATACATTTAAAAATATTTTTTATTTGTTGGGTTGGGTTTTTCGCGTTTCTTAGGCATCATATAACAGTTAACGTGACGTCATATAGCCTATATGACGCGGAGAATTTATACAAATCCTACGACACCGCATTTGTCCAAATCTGATGAGTAGTTTTGGAGTTATGAAGGAACAGATGAACATCCATATAGCCACATACATAGACTGATAAACACATAACCCTCCTTTTCTGCCGAAGTCGGGTAAAAAAAAGTAAGTAATTCTAGTAGACATTAGTTATTTAGAATTAGTTTTAAAAGGGAGTTGGCCGGAATTTCACATGTAGTCTGTGAAAATCGGCGCGGCGTTTAGTAGTAATAAATAAAAAGTGAGAGTAAAACCTCATTATTATACTTAAACATCTACAAATATCTATATTTATAGGGCGTTTTGAGGGGTATTGCAGATATGTTGCATATTGATCATTGTGAATATTTTGTATCATATTTGTTAATATGTTATAGTGCAAAGTCACATGGTTTTTGAAATATCCGATTTTCTGCTAAACAAGGGTGTCATAGCGGTTAACAGCCAATAATGCATCAATTAGAGCTTATTATCGGACTTATTTGTATTTTTTGTTGTGCTATGAAACAGTCCAGCGAAAAAAAAAACGTTAAGCGTACACGGTACAAAATAAAAAAAATAAAGGCAAAATAATACCAAGGAAAGTAGTTTTTCACATCAGTCTTGTAAGTTGTTAGTTGTAAGAAATTACCCAGGTCCCAGTGTATCACCCTTCAAATAACTTAAAAACATCTTTAATTTGTATTCGTTTCAACGATGTTTGTGGAATGTGGTTTGTCATACTCCAACAGCTGTCTACGTTAAATATAATTGTATGTATAATATATACAGCTAAGCTATTAGAAAGCTTAGAGTTTCTATAAGTTCAGAACTTTAATATGCAAGTTGAGTGAGACTTTGCTTATTTAACACTTAGCTTAGCGAGCATCAGAACCATTTTAACAAAATATGATCAAAATAATTAGTTTAAAATGGATTGCTATTACGAAAAAAAAAAATTCTTAGCTTTATTTAAAAAATATTATATCCACCCAGCAAACACACAGTTAAATAAAACGGCTAATTAAGGGCTATGTATTAACTAATTATTGGTAAATAGTTAAAAAAGAACTATTTACAGAATATTTAACGGCTATTTAAGATTTATGTGAATATCGGCTAAATATTGGCAAGTAAAATAGTTATATATTAGTTACTTATTGGTAATTGGTTATTAATTTCATACCGGCAAACAAAACATTAATTGAAACGGTTAATTATTAATGGTTAAGTATTAACATAGACAAAGTAAGAATTTGTCTTTGTCTATGGTATTAACTATTTAACTGTAAATGCTATTTGAATGCAGAGTATCCCGGAAGGTGGATTGACCGCGATGGATCAATTTTGTGGCCGCCTCGATCTCCGGATCTAAACCTCCTTGATTTCTTCTATTGGGGCAAGTAACTTAAACATTTTTTATGATTAATTGACTAAACTATTTTTTACAATAATTGAAATTTATTTAAAACTTTAAAAAGAAATTAATTAGTCGCTAGGTAGTAGGTATTTAATAACCCGTAGTGCCCTTGGCCTGTTAACGGGTCTTTTATTAACTACTATCCATCTCATTCTCTTGATTAAAGTGACGTCATTATCTGTCTCACTCACACTTGCGCATTAGAGTTACGGATTTAGAGAAAGCCTAGGGTGCATTTTAAGCAAATTGATAAGGCAAAAATAATTTCCTTGAATTGAACTGGGATTTCTTTCGAAAAAAATTTTTTTTTGTCATTTTTTATGAAATAATCTATCAAGTGTCATACCATTTTGGAATCAGATCTAAATGCGCCAACTTTTTACGGAACTTGCCGAAATACCGTAGTACTGTTTTTTTTTTTTTTCATGACAGTCAGTTGAAGTTGGGCCATGAAATAATTTTGATTACGTGGTTGGGAATAAAACTTAAAAGTGATATTTTCTTTAAAATTGAGGCACTTGTGTTTCAATTTTATCCCAAAAAAACAAGTGAAGAAAAGTAGAGAGATTTATTCACAGTACATACTTGAAAGATCAACACAGTGTAGCCATTTGCTCGATTTTCCTTTAAATCGTTATAATTTGAAAAACACATGACTTAATGTTTTTTTATTTTTCTGATAACTGTCACCCCTTGGCCTATAACCCGTTTCCGGCTTGACGTTGATTTACGGAACACCCTATATATATATATGATCTTTCGAACGGGGGGTGGTTTCGTTCTCAGGGAGGCATGAAACGAAAACTCAATAGATCTCAATAGGTAGACTTTTCTTCCAAATCTGCCTAACAAACATCATCTCTTCGCAGTCTGTGCCGAGGTTATTGCGGTTGATAGTTTACAGTTTTGGAAGACGACACCATCAGAAATTCGACCGTTTGCTCCAATGTCTACATAAATTAATTTATAATTTGCATCAGCTACTCCAAGTAGAACTAGACTGTGTTCCCCTTTGTAATTAAAATAAGAACTGCCATTTTTAATTGGTGTTTGCATCACCATGTGTCTGCCATCTAGGGCTCCTAAACAGTTGGAAAAATTTCATTTCTCCTTAAAGTCACTGACAATTTCAACCCATCCATCATGAGAGCTAGGTACATAGAAAAAATGATGAAGACAATGTTTTTAATTTTTAGGAACTACCAAGTGAGGGACTAGATGAAACGGCCGACAATGAAATGGTATTGGAAGATGTAGATGAGGATACAACACCGCAGGGCAAAGGAAGATCTCCTGGTTACAGGGAACAAGGACCTTCAACGTCTGCTAATAAAACTGCGAGCAGAAAAAGAAAACAAACTTACACCCAGCATAAACATTTAGCACTAAATCGTGCCATGTCTGTTTTAGACCAAAATGATGACCACCAAGTTTTTTGAGACTTCATTGCGGCAGAGCTTCGTAATTTGAATCAGCTCAAAAACGGCAAAAATTGGAGTTTTTAATTCATAAATCTGTAATGCAAGTTTGTTATGGCGATGTGTACACAGACATTGCAGAAACTCCTACTTCGGTTTTATCGGTTTTATCCATATCTTCCGACTACACCTATTCTAACAGCGCAGATATACAATTCAATTTTACCAACCTATAAATAATCCTCTTGTAAAATATCGTATAGGTCCTTGAATAACGAAACGGTCAAGCTACACATTTTGACTAAGGTGAAGGGTTTGTACAGGATTCACGCAGAATGCTATACGCTATGATGAGAGTGTTAGGTAAGGTTAGGGCGTGTAGAGCTAGGAGCATGGCTCTCCATAAGATCTGATAACTTTTTTTTAGTGCAAGCAATATGTACTCGTCTTGGCGTTACTTTACATGAAAATGTTTTTGGTGCGATATCATTTCTTTTTGCAAGTTACATACTTGTCGTAGTTTTTATTATTATGTTTATATTCCTTTCCTTTTTTCAGGTTGTATTTCTTCCACATCAGCAGTGTATTTTTTTATAGCCTACTCTCTATCTTTGCCTCTCAGCGCATCACAAAATAATAATAATCCTATCTTCATTAATAACCAGCTAATTGGTAATTTTTGAATTGTGCTGAAGTGATGCGTATTTTTTTATTTGTAACAAATATTCTAGGGCACTTGCCCTCAGATAAAGCAAAAGACAGCCAGTTTCATTGAAAAATAAAAAACAACTGCGTAGAACAATGCTTTCGGACGTACTTCGTACGTGTAGTGAGGGTAGAGAACTTGGGCTATGGTCGACGTGGTCGAAGGGCTCAAGAGACCAGGGCCGGGGTCCTAAGGTCTTGTAGTGTGCTTCCTACTTTACCGTCCAGGCGAATAAACTAAAGCAAAGTTTGGGCTGTACTGGGAACTCTACTAATTGATTAATCACGGTCCATAAAGCCCCGAATTGGCAATTATCTCCGCAGCTTCACAATGATTCCCGCCTTCCAACTTTTGGGCTCGCAAAGGTGTTGGAAAATATGCGCACAGCGATGCGAAAGAAAAGTTACAATGTGTTTACATTACACTATTCTATAATGACGGTTAATTACCACGGATTTCGGCAGCCAACCTACGTACGACCGGGATGGTGTTGTTCTCACGATTATTATTAACTTTTCAAAACTTGTGACTTCAATCCACATTTCTAGACTTTGTTCAACAACTCGAGATCCACTTATTCGGCGTAGCGATGTGGTAAGAAGCAACGGGAATTCGAATTGGCTAATGTTAAAGAAAGTGCTGCAGAGATGTTCTGCGAACGCAATTTGCATAAAAAAGAATATTAAAAAGGTGTAAAATTAGAGAAACTTTATTTGAGCTTCTTTGGGTCTATGTAGATATAGATACATTGGAAGAGGATACAATACAAGTGGAAGACGAAATAATTTCCCTCCTTGACTTTTAATTTGAATGAGATTTACTGCAGTAGTCACTGCTATTTCATCATTTTATAAAAAATATTGTTCCACCCACATGTTGCCCAAAATCTAAAACATTGCACACTATATGTATAGATATTAGGTAGGTACTTATTGATTACCATAAAAAATCACATTTTTTAAATTTGGAAACTGCATAGAACCAATGTCATGAACTTGTTCAAAAGTTTTTAAAAAATTAATAAAATCAATCATCAACTTCCAAAATTCTATGAGTATACATTTTTATTTTAAGGTTAATAAAATAACAAGTGCCATCGCAAGTTTCTTCGAAGTTATTAGTTAGTATAGAAGATTTAGAAATATATAATATGTGTATAAGAAAACGTTGCTAAACAAAAAAAAAAAAAAGCTACTACAGAGTACAGGGTCTAAAACCTTTGATTTGCAATCTATCACATAATTCCCTCTGCATTCCTAGGAATCAGCAATGAAATCAATTGATTGTTTTGAAATTAATTATAAATTGATTCTTGTAGAATCTATTATATTTTTCACGACTGGTATGCAGTATTTTTTAGAGTTGGGCGTTTTCGCATAAATTCACATTAGCACCAAAGGCGGTTGCTGACGTTTGTCCAAAAATTGTAGTAAATCCCAGTAGATATCAAGAAATATTGCTTTAAACTTCTTTTTCTTAAGCGGTCATCGCGCACACTTGTACTGAATCACTCAGAAGTCGATAGAACTTGACCTGAAATTGCATCGATACTGCTACGCACATCGCAATTTACAGGGACGATACAGAAATCGAGTAGTTGGGTTTATCCGATCGCTCAATTTCAATATGGGGAGTAGCATTCCCAACGGGCCTATGCACGTGACAAACTACATGAACCCTGAAAATCGCCCCAGCCGCCAATAGATGTTTCACATTAAAAACTAGTTATTATAATTGTAATTACAGTCATCCACTTTTCTCGTAACTGTTTGATAAAATTAGAGAAAATCAATAATAAGCTGGAAGATTCATCACCAGCAGAGAGATTCCCAAGACAGGTGATAAAAGGGCCATTAAAGCGGAACATGCGGAACATTACCTTTCTTGTCTTAATTCGTTTTAATAGGTTTTAATACTCTGCGGCACACTTCACTCTTTGGGAAATGACAAATGATGAAGCAGTGACTTGCAGATTGATAAGAGTCGTCAAATGACGACTGACATGTGCACATGCGCAAATGATTGATTTGTTTGAAAAAAGCTTTTGTTAATCAATTTCATGCTCTTCAGGTATCAATCTGGACGTTCCAAACATAACAACATAAGGAATTCAGTATTAGATAGATATAAACAAGCAATTTTGGATTGTTGTAATCCACTTTTTGCTCTCGAACACTAATTCGAAATTCTCAAAATCTTGAATTTGGTTATTTAGTGACCTTCGAAAGATATTCGAAAAGATATTCACACTTAGGGAATATCATGGCAGTTGTTTCACGTTCTTTTCGCGGCAGAGTAGAATGTATATATAATAAAAAAACAACAAAACAGGACCACAACTTATTCCAATAAGTGTAGCATTTGAAATGAAAAGAAGGTAGAATGAATTATATGATTTATCCTTTTGGCGCCAGCGGCGCGGCGTCTTTCAAGTCCATACAAATGGGCTGAGAGCCTCTTCACTGATTTTTATTCTTTCTGCTCGAGTTGAGTGGTGCTGGGACTTTTTTCTCGTTTTACTGGTCAAGGCATCATCCCTTGGTTGAGATGGTTACAGAATGTGAAATCTATTATCCGGACAGATAAACCTTTGAGGTTTCCTTTTCTGATATCCTAACCCCAGTGTGTGTCTATTTTATGATTTGTTGACCGCACACAGCCCTTTTACGGTTAATATCGAAAAAGTTATGATTTATGTATACTCAAGATTGAAGTAAATTTTTATTTGTAAGTTTATTTTTTCTGCCCAGTTTTCTATTTTATGATACAATAAACAGGCAGATTTGGAAAAAAAACTTTCCTCAACTGTAGATTGTTAATAACTAATCTCCTACACCAACTCACCAGAAGAAAGTCACCGACAATACGTGAGAATATTTTCTATTTGGTCCTGTTGCCACATTTTCTGCGTTTGATTCAATTAATTACAGGAAGTAATTTTCTGCCATTGGTGAGTTTTACCTGCGCTCAGGTAAAGCCATCTTTTCTAAATCACAGGGCGGCGCTTGTAACTGTGGGCTTACAAGACGTTTGACATTAATTTCTACGCGATCTCTTTGATCCCACATTTTCTCTTTCTGATTCTGTACGTTTTTTTAAATTGTCGTTTTTTAGTGTCTCTCGACAAATTCAATTTTTTTTATTTTACGATTTTTTAGGCTAGTCGAGTTTTATGAATGAAATTGAATGCAGAAGGGAAGCGACTAAGCGAGTCTATATCGTCGTGTTTCATTTCATCTGATGACTTTGCCTGTTTAGGAAGATTGATGGATGGATGGTTTGAGATGGTCGGCGTCTGAATTTTATACATTCACTAGGGACTTCAGATACCACCACGAAGTGTTGATATTTCTTCACAGTTTTACAAGAGAGAAACATGAAATGACCATGTAGTAGTCAAATTGATAGATAAATATGTTGCATAGGTCAACTATTGATAACTCCACAATTGAAGAATTTTAGTATGGTCATCGAAGCATTAAATATTACTAATATTATTTAGCATTAGAAGATTTTACTGATGAATCATAATCATATTCATTGTAGCTGCTGCATTGAAGCAAAGAAAATATAAATTATTTACTAACCGTGTGACACATTGGGTTGGCAATTTGACATGCAGTTGCTTTTGATTCTACAATACCTCAAGACTCAAGTTGCCACAGAAAATTCTTGAGGAGTTATTAATTGTAGTAATACGAACATTAGAGACAGCGAAAATTCCATTTTTTCAAACCGAATTTTTTTCAGAAAAATAGGTATATCCCAAAATAAAAAAAACTTTAGAAAAATAAAAAAATATTTAAAACTATAAAACAAAATTTTGTGGAAAAACGATTTCAATCAAATGAACCAAAAATGTAGATTTTAAAGAAACAAAAAAGAAGTGAAATCCGAATGGTAAGCCAAGCACACTTGGCTTTACAATTAATCATAAACCGTGTGTGCTCTAGAACTACTAAATTATGCAATCTTGTGCATTAACATAGGATAACATGCGTTTTAGGCTCCCCGATGAACTTCAACATCCTATATGTGGCATGCTATTGGCTCGATAAAAATAAAATGAGTAGGAATTATTACAAATGTTATTACAAATTATATTTTAATTAACTAGGTATATTCCAAGAAAATTAACAAAAATTCAATGTTATATTGTTAAATGCAGCTGTGCAAAAGTATACTTATTGTACTTTGGTATGCCGTATGTGAACAACAAATCCAATTAGGAACATTTAGTAAACTAGCAAACAGTACTTTTGACACAAAATGTGAACTTAATTTAAATAACTTGTTCACAATTCTCTAAAATAAAACTGGAATTCCAAATTACAATGTTGTCGGCCCTCTATGTGCCATCAATAAATGTGTTTTATAATAAATTACGGAATAAAAAACTATTTAAACGACTTAAAATTTGGCAGACTCGGTAAACACCAATAGCGAGCAACAAATTCAAAATTGTTTATAGTCATAAATTCAATAAATGTGATTATTTGATCCTGTAATTGTGACTTAGAAACACCATAAAACTGTCCAAGGGCTCACTCCTCTTTAAATAGCTATATATTATAAACACGACCCAACAAACAGATTTTCTTTATACATTTCTTGCAGTTTTTTTTATAACCTGGGAACCTTTTCATGGTACCTTTCGGAAAGATTCAACTGCGCGCACTTTTGTTGCCGTGGTATTTACGGGATACTTTTGCAGAGTTATTACAAAATGAATGTCTTTTATATTATCGATTATAATATATAGGTATATTTGTTATCGACTACATTTATCAATTATAAGTTAATATTGTACCAATACTTTAGGTTATGACCTCAAAATTTGTTTTAGTTTTAAATCATCTTAAATTGCATTATTAAAATTTGTCTTCTTTTTTACATAGCAGACAAAGAATGAGATTGGCGCTAACCTACTTATTGATACACATTAAGCTCTTTGTGGAGTACCGTCAAATCTGCTTTAATTTTATTTCAAAATCAGCAAAAGGAAAAAGGATCTTCAGTCTTGGAAATTAATGAAGTAAAAAGACTTTCAACAGGTACTTTTGAGCATACCATTAAATGCATCCGCATTGAGGGAATGCAAAAAATAGAAATACTGGAAGGATTAGAAGATTGACATCTCCGACAAGACTGAATATTCAGGTCATTATTTTTCTGCAAAGAATCGTGGGAGGGAGCAAATAAATCTTTTTAGATTATTTCGATGTATCCTAGATAAGGAAATTTTAAAAGAAGATTATGGTCATTTTAAAGTTGTTGGCGGCTGTATTTTGTAATGAAACTGTTTGTAATTTGTTTACTAATCAGAAATAGAGGAAATGGTTTATTTGTATTCTTTATCGTACCCGGAAATTCTCTTTAACAAATAGCAACTAGCACTTCTACAATTTACAGTGGCCTTTGTATAAATTAGAACAATATTATTCTTTATGAAATTTGGGATACTATAATCACATTATTTTTGTAGTAAGGCCGGTATTACACTATCATTGATCATTTACATATAAAACAACCCTATATAGCAACTTAACATGATTCTATTAAAATAGCTACATAAAACATTTTAAAAAATCTTTAATTTGAGTTGTCGTCACTTCTTTTATGGTTTACTTTGGATGTAAACCAATTGTATTGTGTTTTTAGATAGATTTTATAATTGACTATAGCAAGTGTCTACCCGGTTACACCCGCGTCGGTGAAAATCATAATATAATGTACCTATATCAAATTAAATTTTTAATTACTTACAATTACTACCTCCAAACGCGATGTATATTGCATAGAACGGTTTCTACACCAACTTTTAGCTGGGATTATCGACTGTCCTTCTTTGCTTCAGTCGATTTGGCTTTACACCATCCCTGTCACCTTCTTACTGTGCGCCTCTTCAGTTCTCCCTGTCATTGCACTGACTACGGTAGTAATGCATAATCCGTTGTGCAGGATGCTACGTAAGACACACTCCCTCCCTTCCTTCACCGTTGCAAGGACACGATGAAAAATCTCATTCTTCGATCCCAATAAGCCTTGGGTTGCTTATTTCCGGCCCCACCCCTTTACTCTGAATTAACCCGTCCCACCCTCCTCCTCTCTCGTTTCTTTGATGTTGTTATCTGTTTTGTTTGTTGTTTAGTAGTTGTTTTAGTAATAAGTATTGTAGCTTGTATTAAGCGAATAAATAAATAAATTCCAGTATAGTTAGTTTTTTTCAGTCAAGGGTGATTTTTGGGGGTTGAATTAGAAGTTTTCTTTGAGCTTTTTTTCTAACCAATAAGGCGAAATTTCAATTTTTAAGAAGTATTACTTCAAAAATGGCAGATTTTCACACAAACTTTCATCCCCTATTTTACCCAGTTAGGGCTGGAATTACAACAAATCCTGACACACGTGTTTATTTATTTCAAACAGAAAACCAAATAACAATTTTTATGATTTGGTTGCTTTAAAAATGTTGGATTTCCATACAAATATTCATCCCTTATTTTACACGCTTAGGGGTGGAATTTGAAAAAATCCAGATACGTGTATTTGTTTACTTGTAACAAAAGACCAATTTATAAATTAAAAAACTTTTTTTTGAAAAAAATTGAACCGACTTCAAAAAACTTACACTTAAAAAGTATAAAATAATTTTTAATTTATATAAAAACTATTTTTTATTATAAAAACTTATTTATTTATCTATCCAGTACAATAAACCTACCAATTATACATAGATATACATATATCTGCATAATTTTGCATAACGGTAAAGGTAGAATTATGAGCTTAGTCAATTGGGTCCCTACCACAACTTTGAGCTACTGTAGTTATAAGTGTTATCTTTTGATTTACCAGAGATTAGCTGCTTTTAGTTTTAATTGTCAATATTAGGTTCTGTATATATATGGTGGAGTACTTATAGCGTCGACTACAAAAATTTCGGTTTTATATAAAAATTAAAAATTTTTTTATACTTTTTAAGTGTAAGTTTTTTTGAAGTCGGTTCAATTTTTTTTTTTTAAAAAGTTTTATTTTTTCTCTTTTCAACGTACAAACGTACAAGTGAGCGAAGCATAACTGCGACCAAATTGGAGTTCTGCGGACTGATATAAAAAGAAATGTAAAAATCAATTAAGCTCTTTATAACCTTTAAAATACATACAATGGAGCCGCAGAAGCGATCTAAATTTCCAATTTAATAGTACGAGAGCCCACGACCAAAACCATGTATCATTGCGATACGGCCAAAACCATATAAAATGGATAGATTTGACGATTCTCAATACGAATAGGTGGAAAGTAACGGTCAAAAATGTCGGAACTTGATGTGAGCCCATTTCTGCTGTGTCAAAAAAAAAAGGCAGACGGTATCATCACAATACGTCTGATATTAAAAATGTACATAGCTATTGTCATTTTATTACGAAAAAGTTTGTTTTCAGACATTTTCCGCGTCGGGTCTGATCTCAGCGAATTTTCAAAAACGTCAAAAAATTTAGCCGCACTGTATCATAGCAATACGACTCAAATTTTTTTTATAAATTGCTATAGCTACACGGATTACAAAAATACCGTTTTCAGACATTTTCCGTGTCGGGTTTGACATGAGCGAATTTTCAAAAATGTCAAAAATTTAGCAGAATGGTATCATAGCAATACGTCTGATTTTCGGAATGTAGTTGAATAATAGATCTAATATACCGAGAACGTAGTTTTCAGACAAAAATAGTGTCGGGTTTAACCAGGAGAAGATTTCGAAATCGAAAATTCGAAAATTTGTCTGATTAGTAAACCCCAACACTAAATTTGTCTGATATAATTTTTTTCTATATCTGGGCAACTTGTTTTACCGTGTCCATCAGTTTTCAGACGTATTGCTATGATACCGTTCGGCTAAATTTTTGACGTTTTTGAAAATACGCTCAGGTCAGACCCGACGCGGAAAACGTCTGAAAACAAACTTTTTGTGTTCAGAAAAATCATATCTATCAATTTTATATTGTTTTGGCCGTATCGCGATGAGACAAAAATTTTGGTCGTGGGGTCTCGTACTATAAGGCAGCATGCAACGTCACCTTCGTCTCGTCCTTTCCTATTATGCGTATCACAGTTCCTTAATCTTCATTCAATAAATAAAAAAATACCCGTTGTTAACGATTCTTGTAGTTTTCTGCAGAATCGGTGGGCGAGGTAGGACTTTTGGAATAACCCAGGTAAGAAAATACAATTGGTTTGACATTGAGCCAAGATTGGCCCAATGCTGAACAGTCTTGGGCCAATACTGAAAATTACTATGGTTGAACCTTGGGCCAACCTTGGATGATAATCATGGCCCAATATTAGTTTCACTACTTGGGCCAGGACTGGAATCCAATGCCCAGCCAATGCTGCAAAAACAAAAAAAATTTAGGAACCTGAATCGAATAAAAAAAGAATTATGCATATCGGCAAAAAAAAACGCTTTGAACTTAACATGGTACCACCGCGTAGCTTTCTTAACTCAAATAAAAAAAGAATTATGAAAATCGGGTAAACCGTTTGGAAGTTATGCTGGAACAAACATTTAAAAAAAAATCACCGTCGAACTTATAACCTCCTCCTTTTTGAAGTCGGTTAAAAATAGCAAATTTCAATATAAACTTTCATCCCCTGACCCCTATTTTACCCCTTTAAAACTTTTATTTACATCCCGCTTGTAAGTCTGCAAGCGGCGACTTTCCTCCAACATCAGGTTCTTCGAGAAAGTTAAATTTAAAAAAAATAAACCAACAACCAGCCCCAATATGGACGTGCAGTGGTTGCTGGGCAACACGATTGACCTTGTGGTAAAAAACAGGAAGAACTGAAGAATAATGGTTCAACGAGGTGTGGGAATGCAGAATACATCAGCATGGACACCGCAGGATCTTGGAATCCTACTGGGATGCAGTTCATCAAGATTCATATGAGGAACTGCTCAAAACAGCTTCATTTCGCTGGCCTGGCCATGTCGGAAAATCACAATTTTAACTATACCAGGAGTTGATACTAGGTTCGTACTAGTTACCCAAATATGAAAGTTAGTACCCTAAGCGTTACTTAGTTATTAACGCAATGCCCGCCACGGAAATGCGAACCATGATAACTGTCTATGTTTGGTGATAATATGCAATAAACAACATTTACCGGAGGCTGAAGCGAAATAGATTGTAGTATTATATAATTAAAGTGACTCTTCTCTGCGTCTAATTTAACGTGTACATTAAAAAAATCCCTTTCGGCAGGCCTACAGGCTGAGGTAGATTTCGAAGTGTTTTGATTGTATTTATTAGAGTAATTTATTTCAAAATCGTGAAACTACATACATCGATGCATCGTCTGAAAACAAGTTAAAGAGCATTTAATTTGCATCAAAAAAAAAATATTTACAAGTACCAATTTGTTTTCAACCGGTCAAAAGTTATAGTTGTTTCAATTTATAAGGTACATTTCGAGGATCGAGATTTTGCTTGAAAAATGGTCATTCTCGGTTTTCGGGTATAACTCTCTATGTAACCTTATGTAGGTATTGTTTATTTCTCCATTTCACCTCAAATATTGTGTAGTTATGTATTTGTAATTGTTTATTTTGAGTTTTTATATATCTAGAATCTAGATAGTAGATCTAGCTTATATTAGGTATTTCTATTTTATGGGTCAAATGTGTGGAATGTATATGTTTCTGCTGGCGTTGTTTATAAAAGATATTCCGCTGAATACTCGCATATCTGCTTACCTTTAGTGGATATTCTGTGCTGTCTTTTTGCTGGACCATTATCCAAAATACGGTCTTTCAATTCAAATTGTCAGAGGATGCAGAATAAAGTAGGGGATTTGTGCATAGGCCTGCCCATCATTTTTATAGAACATGGAATAACATTATCTCTATCTTAGAAAAAATCATCATACACAGGATGAACAACTTAAGTCAAAACTAACTCACAGCTTCACTGATAGTAAGCTACAGAATGCGCTTTTCATTTTACAGGAAAGCTTGCAAGAGTCTACAGGCAGTTTCAAGTAACAAAATCCGGGAACACTTAAGTCTTCAGCTGCCAAAGATCACGAATCACGATCCAGATCTTTGATGGGTACTACACGTCATGGGTCTCGTTCAGCTACCGGTCGCCAGTTATCCGGTCAGAAGTCCTCCCATTCAAATTTTTCGGATGATGTATGCTTTTGCTCGGAGGACTTGGGACTAAAAATTTTGGTCATAAGTAATTCGATGACTTGTGACCAAAAAAAAAACGACAAAAGTCATCTCATACATTTTTCGATATTTTATACAATGTATGGGATGACTTGTGACGCTTTTGTTTGGAGGACTTGCGACCAAAAAAAACGGTCACAAGTCATCGGATGACTTGTGACCAAAAACCCGGATAACTTGTGACCAAAAAAAACGGCACAAGTCATTCCATACATTTTTCGATTTTTATCAAATGTATGGGATGACTTGTGACGCTTTTGCTCGGAGGACTTGTGATCAAAAACCGGGATGACTTGTGACCAAAAAAAACAACGACACAAGCCATCCCATACATTTTTCGATAATTTATTAAATGTATGGGAGGACTTGTGACGCTTTTGCTCGGAGGACTTCTGACCAAAATCCAGGATGACTTGTGACCAGATGACTGGTGATCGGACCCCGTGTCGTTCCAGGATATATATCGTCAGCTGAATTCTGGTTTGCTCCATACGCCATTCGCTCTATTACGAGAAAATGCAATTTGAATGTTTAGCTTTGTTTTTACGAAAAACTACTGGATAGAATCTTCTTAAGCTTTTGGAAGATGAATTATATTATGTTTTGATTATAATCTGCAAATTTGATGTACATCTTTAAGAACTTTCGTTTTTATAATTAATTTTTTCACGTACTGCAATTTTTGTGCTTTGCTCCACTTCATACATTCGTGTACAATTTTGTTTTTGCATTATACACTAATAAAATAAGACAGTTCGGTAACTGACTGACAGACAACGCACGGACTAAACCGCTGGACCTAGAAAGCTGAAATTTTTCATAAAGGTTCCCTAACAAGCACTAGGGCCGAATATTTGGAAATTCCACCCCTACCCTGGTAATATAACAATTAATTCAAATATAACAATTATTTTGTATAAACAAACATTTTTGGATAATTTATTAAAATATGTTTTAGAAAATATTTAATACTTTTTTTTTATTATTGTGACTATAATGTATCGGTTTAACATTAAACTTTTAATCAGACAGGCCTTGGCCCAGTATTGAATTTCAAAGCCGCGCCAAGATTGGTTGGCCTAAGTCTGATCCAATTGTCGAGCATTGGCAAAACTAATCAACCAAGCCTTGGCCCAATATTGAATTCCAAGGCTTGGCAAACAAAGATTGGCCCAAGTCTAATCCAATTGTTGAGCATTGGCAAAACCAACGAGGGTAAGGGGGTGAAAACGGTTTCTCCGGAACCACTGAACCGATTTCCACAAAATTTTGTATAGGTATTTCTTCAACTTACCTCATAGTTACTCACCAAGAACCGGTTTTTGAAATTCCACCCTTAAGGGGGTAAAATAGGGGATGAAATTTCTTACGGAAATTCACTATCTTTGAAGTACAAAATTCATAAAAATTCGTATTTGGCCTTTTGGTTAGAAAAAAAGCTCAATGAGAACTAGTACCCTCTATCCTAATTCAACCCCTCAAAAGCACTTTTGGCTGAAAAAAACTAACCAACTACCAAAAAACCCAAAATCAAAGAAATTACCGGAAACGGTTGTATGTATTATACGTCGCGTTTGGGAGTAGTTATAAATTTTAATGTAATATGATGCACATTATATTATAATTTTCACCGCTCGAGTGTAACCGGGTAGACCTGCTAGTTGAATCTATATAAATAAAACTGTAATGGGTAATTAGTTTGCCCGAGCATCACTGCAAAACGGCTGGATCGGTTTTCATGAAATTTTCTACATTATTTTATATACTGCCAAATTG
Source organism: Leptogaster cylindrica (assembly GCA_963082835.1). Taxonomy (NCBI): domain Eukaryota; kingdom Metazoa; phylum Arthropoda; class Insecta; order Diptera; family Asilidae; genus Leptogaster; species Leptogaster cylindrica. The sequence goes on from OY720106.1 coordinate 13,409,997, forward strand.
AACTCAACGCTACTTTTTATAAGGCTACAATCCTGTTAATATATAGCTCCAGTACAAAATTTCTTCAAATTGTTAAATTTCCTATCTGGGCAATTATCTGAGAAATGGGCAATTATCAGGGAAATTTGAAAGCACATTAGAGGTTCGGTTCTGACTTTCAATAGTTAGAATTATGGTGAAATGTTTTCCTATTTTAAAAGGTTCTAATCTTAGATTTTTATTTACATAAATTATTTCACCATGCGTAACTGACTATTATCCCAGCCAGATAAATAATTATGGTATACCATTATGATGATGAGCATGGTAAAATATGTTTACATTTTTCTTTTTAAGTTCTCAGCTTTTTGTTTCTATTTGCTTTTTTCACTATGCAAACATCCTTAATTCACATGGCTCGAGAAAATAATATGATTCATTCTCCATTTGATTTAATCGAACGTTATTCCAACCTAACGAAACATCTAAGGATTACCGCTCGCTGTTTACGCTTCATGAGGAATCTGAAGTCGTCAAGAAGCAAGCTGTCTGGTCCACTAGTTCCTTCCGAACTGGATGCTGCTCTGGCCTCGCTTATAAGTTATACGCAACAAACAACGTCATGCATTTCCCCAGGAAGTGCAACAGTTGGAAGCTAACACGGAGATTTCGTATAACAGCAAACTGCGCTCATTAAATCCACTGCTAGATAACCAAGGAATACTGCGAGTTGGTGGCCGATTACGTCACGCTCTGCTGTCATATAACGAGAAGCATCGCATGTGTAAGTATGTGAACAAAGGCAGGGACATGGTCGTATTTCAAATCGCCAAAGACAGCGAACAACAATACAGGAACGACGAGATCCTCACCTCATGTCTCAAATAGGAAGATACATCAACAGCAACGAAACACCGTGGCAGATTTTCGGGTTTCCCATACACGAACACGAACCAACTGTGCAACATCTAGCAGTACATTTGGAGAATAGACAGAGAGTTTACTTCACAAAAGATATCGCCAGAAAAATTGCAAGCGAACTTAAGAACACAACATTAACAGCTATTTTCCAACTATGCCAAACGGATCCATTCGGGAAAACATTACTATATGTCGGCGCCCCCACCTATTATACGTGGAACACAACTTAAAAATATTTCAACGACGAAAACAAGCAACTTCAGTAGAGGATCATCCAGGAATCATGAAAACCAATGCACTAGACCGAGTATGCACCGTACGTCGGAACAACGCTGAATGTTTCTATCTCCGAATGTTGGTACACGAAAAATGGAGACCAACAAGGTTCACAGATGTTAAGACGGTTGACGGTTACCTATGCTAGATGTACACAAAAGAATGCCAATGTTTAGGACTACTAGAAAACGACAAGCAACATTAACACTATACAAGAAGCCTCAAACACGCACACCTCACAGCGTCATCTGAACAAATTAGAGACTTATTCGCCATTTAATACTAACAACACAACACCCATCGAATCCAAAACAGCTATGGGACTCTTTCAAAGAGAGTATGAGTAATGACATAAAGTACCAACTACCAAATCCAACAAGCTCATCCAGAACTGGCAATCGAATTCAACGACGGTTTCTTCAATGAAACACTCATTCGCCTAGAAGATAAATGTTTAGCAATAAAAAACCAGACCTTATAGTACAACTTGGGATGCCAGTACCACAACAAGATGCTTTCATTTAAAATATTAGTAAGAATTTCATGAATGAAAATTAATATTTAGTAAACCAAATATTCAGTACCTAAACAAAATCAACTTATGCTGAATTATGCTTAAATATGGCAGCACTAAGGTGTTGCTCCATTTTTCTCATCTTCGAATTTAACCTTACCATTGTAATGAAGTAATGAAGTAATGAATGATTGTAATGAAGTTCTCGAGTTATCGTCTGTACAGACGGACACACAAGCAGACATTCATAAAATGGTTTCTATGGTGCTATTGACGTTCTAATCTGCAGAGATGCAGAGTAGGAACGTCAGTAAGTGTCTTAAAAAAATGAAAGCAACCGGTGAAACGCAAAGAACTTTCATAAAAGATCTTTGCTGAACACTTGGATATTGAAATAACAGCCTAAAAAGAAGAATGCAGTTTTATACCGCTGTTGTTGCGGACTTACGGTACCTGGTGACAACTAATATAATTGAAATGAAAAAGAAATTGAAAAAATATAAAATTACTGTTCGCCGACATATTGACTTTAAGTAATTTTAGTTGCAAAATAGGTACCTATTGAATGAATCCCTAAAATCTTGTTTTTATTAAAACTTTCGTTGGTAGAATTTTGGAGCTTTTATTCAATTTTCAAGAGCAAAAACTACAATCGACAACGAAAACAGCCGTGATTAAATCTCAGTGACAGAACAAACACATCCGGTCTTTTGTAGTATTGGCAGGAAGAGTACCTATACTATTACTGCGCCTGCGTGGAGCATCTCATTTCAATTCCGGTGTCAATTTTCCGTTGGACTCGCCAATGTCAATCGCTGATGTGATAGATAACAAAATGAATTAGAGAAATTGCTATGATTACCTGACGATTCTATCATGGCAAATTTACTGTACTGATGACAATAATTGGGCGCTTTTTATGTTAACGTTTGCTTGCTTCGCTGCTAATGTCCGCCGAACATGGAGGACTTTCGGGGCAACTAATTCTGTTCAATTTATGCACTTTTTATATATTTTTGTCCACGTGCTCGCCGTCAGTTTTCTATCTTCAATATTCAAAAACTCATCATAAAACTTGTCTTGAAATTATCTTCGATTTATTTCTTCGGGTTTATAGAACCTGTAATCTATATACCTATTGCCACTTACCCAATATTATCCTATTAGAAGTGGTGATTGTTGGATGCAAATCAAAACAATATTTGTTGTAATGCAAGTTGGTTTTAAAGAGCGATACATCATTTCTTTGCAGACGATTGGGAATCCTTGCGTGTCTACAAAAATCTCATTAACACCTTCAATCACAGACAACCGCCTAAAGTCATGGAGTGAATACATTTAGCACCGCAGGAGGCATGAACTTGAGTTTAAATTTCATTTATCCTTTGCCATCCATCAATCAATCTTGGGAAAGATCCTTTTTGACTTCTAAATGCTCAAGACAATCCTCGAAAGACAATAATGATGCGGCAAAATCCTTTGTCAAGTGCAAAGGATTCCTTTAGTGCAATTTTGACAAATCTCTTCAGTCACACTTTGTTAATATATTTTTTTTTGCTAAAAACATTTTTTTTTCAGTTAAGATATTTATTTATCATTTCCTGAATTTGCATGGTTTTCACACGAAATAAGAAGATTTGGTCACGAGACAATAATAATGGACCTACAGCTGTAAAAATTTGGACACATTTGTCAATACTGAGGCGCCGCCATTTGGAGTGTGAACAGTTTCTTTAACTGGAATGAGAGCCGACACCACAGACGAATGCAACTTAGTAGCTCATTAAATCGTTTATTAAACAAAGTGAGAGATAGATATTGTATCATTTAGTGTCACTAAAAAATTGTAATTACAAATTATTAATTAGATATGTACTTGAAAAAAGTTCACACTAAATGTCGTATAATATCTTTCATAATTAATTAATATAGGAAGTTAATTCATTTCTTCGCATTAGAAATCGTTTAACAAGATTTTGTGGATACATAGTATTGTAAAAATATGATATTAAAAGAAAATGTATTTTCTGTCTGTATTTTAATACATTTTCTTAGTTCCGAAAGCAACTCCGCGTTTACGTTTGTGTGATTTTCGCTAACTAATTCATTTAATCAAAAATGTATGAAAATACAGACTTTTTGAACTCAAATAAAATCAAGCACAGCGGTGCTACAGCTTTTGTGATCTAATAAGAAATGCTTATTGTTAGGTGGACAAATTCTATCAGAATAAAGCAATTATTTTTTTGGAGGCACTTCCACATTTGAACCAAAATAACTGATGTCCTTTACAGAGCTCTTTATCTTTTCATAATATTATAACTTTAATATGTGTGGATTTTATTGAAATTGCAACGTAGTAATTTGAAATTTGTCGGTAAATTCAAGCATTTCCCACTACCAAAAATATCCTTAAAAAGCTATTAGTAAACTAATTAATTTGATTTTTTGAATCACTATATTATTATTATAGCGCGTTTGGGATTATTTTAAAATCGGAAATCAACTCTTTCTTTTGCATCGCCATTTTGCAAAGTTTTATAATAGAAAACATCATTCGGAACGTTACTATAGAGTGGTACAAATTTCTTCAAATTTAAGTCTTCGTGAAGATGTCTAGCTGGATCTTTTCCCAAGGACACTATTTTCACATATAAATCCTGATCTTTTTGAAGAGCATCGTCAAAGTCCTTCCATGGAATGAATTTTAATTGATCCGAAGGAAACAAATCCTTTGAAATGAGTTCTAAAAGAGTGCTTGAGTCCAAGGGTTGAACCAAATTGTATCCAAAGTAATTTATGTCTGCCACTGCTCTCTTGGCTGGTCCCATTAATCGATCAAGCCACGAATGCATGTTGGTTTCTTCTTGTTCAACCTAAATGAAGCTACGTTTATTGAACATTTCCGTAGATATGTAAAATAATATGTATATATGTATGTAATTAAGAAGACGCTTACGAAATCGTTTCGCCGTCCAATCCTCGGTACACTTTTAGATGCTTTTCGAAAATAATCCTCAAACCCTTTTCCAGATCGACGACCTAAACGTGGAACATTCTTTGTTACCTTCAGAAAGAATCCTGGAATATCCTCTGAGTTTGTTTGGGCGACTATTATGCTTATTAACGTGATCGAAATTAAAAACAGTAATCTCATTTCGAATGGCGACGCAATTCAATATTCGAAATAAACAGGTTGATAACAAAAACGTTACTGGAATGTTAAGAGTCGGAAAACTTGTTTTATAGGAAGGATTCACCCGCATTCCGCCAAAGTTATGCAAAATGATCATTTGTTTCTCACTATCACAAGTGGGTATCGATCGAACCCGGTTGCAACACTGTTTTCGATTTTTTTTTTTATAGCAAAGTAGATAATATAATATTCCGAACATTTGCAATACAAAAACAAAACAGCAATGAACTTTAAAAAAATTCTGAGTGTGCGAATTAAAAAGAAGCAGACTGCTGCTTGCGATTAGCCTGATTAGGCAATTGTAAGCAAATTCGATCCAAGCAACGTGGTACGACTGTACAGTGTACAGTGTAGGTATGTTACATGCATTCGTTGCGAACGTTGCGAGAGACGCTGAGAATCTCGCAAATGAATAGTGAATCGTGAATGAATAATTTCTTTTTTGTTGATTTTGCTTAGAATGAATGTAGATTGTGCATAGAGTAGATAAATTATAATTACAAAAGATTTGTGTTTTAAAGTTTTAACAATCGTCGAACACCTGAATTTTTCGACATTAAGTTAAGTCCACTGTTGATTTCCAAAAGTGTTGCATCTAAAAAAGAACGTTTGTAAATTATTTTCTGTTTTCTAGTGCAAGGATACAATGTCTGTATACTTTGAAGAGCACCACCCTTGGGCCTTGACTGAAAAAAAAACTACCCGCAAACGCGACGTAAGTATATTACATGGAACCGTTGTTATTTTATTTTTCAGTTAGGGGTGGTTCTGGGGGGTTGAATGAGGATACTGTTGCTAGTTCTTATTGTGCTTTTATTTACTAAAGATGCAAGAATGGTTGCTCTAAGTTAAAACTCCTAGAAGTTAAAAAAGTAGGGGAAGCCTTTCATTTCCCATTTTCCCCCTTTGGAAGTGAAATTTTCAAAAATTCTAGTGCACGTCTTTCTTTATTTCTAATCAAAAGATCACATACAAATTTTTATGAATTTTTTAATTCAAAAATGACTAATTTATTTTCATACAAACTTACATCCCCTATTTTACCCACTTAGAGGTGGAATTTCCAAAAACCCTAATATACCTACGTGTTTCTTTATTTCTAACAAAATGCCAAATATTTTTTAGGAATTTTTTACTTAAAAAATGGCGGATTTTCAATTTTCATACAAATTTTCATCCCACTATCCAAGGCAAATTACACTTTTGCTTCCCGGAAAATATTACCTGTAAAGGATTTTACTCCACTTTGGGCATCCAAATAAGAGTTGAGGGAGTTTGCGATATGAAAATGAACTTATGTATTTTCAGGGAATTTCTAAATTGATCATCACCGATTTCAATAAAATTTTGTACAATGGCAGGTATATTAACGAATTCCATTTGCTAGTGGTTCAAAATATTTCCGTCGTCGAGATTAATGGTCCTGCCGATTTTACGATATCTCTTTGATGTTGAAATTTCAAGAAATCATATAACTTTCTTTCACCTTATTCCAAAGTATTGACCAGCATATCATTTTCAGGAAGACAGATTATGGTTTCATTTAAAATTATAATTATAATCTTTTTGGATCCGAAATTCTTAGAGCATCAGGATGACGTCGGTTAACCTTGAATCATCGTGAATCGGTGAAAGTGAATCATCGATCATTAAGAAAGTTTTCTATGGTAGAGCAGTTACGTTTTTTTATATTGCTGCAAAATTTCAGGATAGGATGGTCATGGGAACCAAAGAAGTAAGTAGTGTTAAGTTCGCCAGAATCATATAATTATTATAGTCTAGGTCCAGTGCAATAAGTTTTTGACCTGGACAGAACTATCAACACACTAAAAATGAGTGGAAACGTTCAGCATAATGTCCTGAGTGGCCCACCGAAAGTCCCAAGAAATCTGAGTTAGACAACGACCGCCATCTTGGAAATATGTGGTCTACAAGGGTTCTTTTTGCGTTTCTTTTAGAAGGGTTTGATAGAGGGTGGTCCACAAAATTCGTACTTTGTCTCATTCGATGCAGAATTTAATGTTCTACAATTTTCATTTGGAACACTTTTTGTAAATTTTCATATTTTAGGAGATATAAGCGAAAAACCGCAACTACAACCTACAACTTGGGGCAGGTATATATCGGTCCTGAGTCCTAGGAAGTAGGCACTCAAAGAGTTATCAATTTTAAAGTTTCATCTGAGTTCTTTCATTTCTTACGTTACAATGAAATTTTTCTTGTGTAGGTATATCACTGAGAATTAAAACATTTCTCTTAAACATAAAGTTATTTAGATAATCATTATACATTTTCGCCAAAAACTCATATATCGGTACAGAATCTATCTGAAATATGCATAATAATTCGCATTTAAATTCTTTTGCGAACGTTTAGGTGAATTATTTTCTAGCTGTGATAAGTAGGTATTTAGAAGATTATTGGACTTTATCGTAAGTGCATACTACTCTTTAAAAACAATTTAAATGAAACAATTGAAACAATTTAATTCACATCAAACATAATATATAACGATTAAGCATAGAAAATTGAAATTTTCCCATGAAATATGTAAAGCATTACCTATGCTAAAGCGTTTAAAGAAAAATCACGCATTTTAACGATATTCAGGTGCAAAAAGGCTTTTATAAAGTTTCTTACAGAAAAAAAATTGCCATTTAACATTACTCAGCAGGAGCTTTAATTCAAGATATCACACACGTCCCAAATTGGACAACCCCAAGGGAGATGGCTACCACCTACCACCCACAACCCCACCTCCACAACCAACCCACAAAAATCAAAAGTATATAAAAACCCGCTTAAGTTTCTGAATTATAGCTTTTTAAAAATATCAGATCGAGGCAAAATTTTCTATTTTTTGGATATAAATAATTCTACCTGCCAAACTAATTTTTACCCTAACTTACTTGAAATTGAAATAATATGTGTTTTCTAACATTATTATACGCATACATCACTGTGATAATACACCCAAAATAAACCCAAAAACAGTGAAGCTAAGGATACATGACCCCAAGCCGTAAGGCAATGTTGCACATATGACTGGATAATGGATTGTGCTATTAAGTTGTTTACGACTTTAGAACACTGACCCGGCGGCCAATTGCCCATACTGCCTATTCAGCCTAGCGCGGTGGGGCGATCGACATGATATGTCCAGAGTGCTTATGAAATGCATTCCAGCGCATTCTGCTGAATGTGGATAAGGGTACAAATCAATAAGCTATTAGGAGGGCTTCATTTACCCCCCTCCACTTTTATGTGAAATTTAAAATTAAGAAATATGTATAAATAGGCTAGGAAATTTATAAAGAATGGGAGATTAGTGAAATTATTTTTTGAGTACGGAGTTACAACTTATTTTAGCTGCTCTACACTACCTGTCTACCTTCCCCAGAGCGACAGGTAGTAATAGCAGCTAGTTTAGCAGCTCCAAATATGATAAACCCTAGGGCATCGTTGCCCGTACTACCTCAGCCCTGAATCAACCCAAGGAAGTTCAGACGAGGGTGGACTATTACATAACATACGAAATAAAAAAGATGAGGTTTTTGAGATATTCAAAAATAACAGTCAGTAATGTATATTTTTCGTCCATTTTATGTAAAATATTTTTCCTGGTGTCTTTTTATAAAATGTCAAGTATTTTCCTTTAAAATGAGATTTAAATCATTTATATACAATAATATTTGCGAAAGCAGTGATTTTTTGAAAAATTTACGTTTATCAAAATTTGTAATTTTCAAGTGTAGGTATTTAGTGAAGGGGAATGATTTTTGAGAAATTACCGAACCTGTTTCTTTAATCATTTTACGAGCACTTTATGTTTAAAATATTGAGAATGCGTTGTCATCGACAACGAGCCTATCTGTACAGTTTTAGATCGATTGGATGATGGGAAGTGTGTTAATTAGCCGTCGAAAGGTTTTCCTTAAAACGGCACAAATATATAAATCCACAAACAAGCAAGTTTTTGCGGAGTTAATATAGATGATTTAAAAATTAAAAAAGGTGGAGCACATAAATAACTGTAATTTTTTAATTTTTACTATGTATGTTTAATGTCTTTCAATCTTATCTAAGTAACGACACGCTTACTGCCGTAATTTTGATGATATTTGAACCAAAGGACATCACCCATTTTGATCCAAATGTGAAAGTACCGGCCAAAAAAAAAGTGCTTTATTCTGATAGTACTTGTCCCCTTGAGCATTTCTTATTAGGGCACTAAAGCTGTAGCACTGCTGTACTTGGTTTTATTTGAGTTCAAAAGGTCTGTATTTTCATACATTTTTTGATTAAATGAATCAAGCCTGCCTGAATGTAGGCAGTGAATAAAACATTGCTTTCGGTTTTAAGAAAATGTATGAATATACAGACTTTGAACTCAAATTAGACGGAGTATAGTGTAAATCTAAATAAATAAAACTTTGAAGGAGTATTGCAACAGTTTTTAATGCAGCATTTATTGTAATTAGCTTTAATTTTTTTCTTATTTTTGGGTAAATCACTGTTTACATTCATTTCATTCAAAGATATGGTATTGTATCTATTTTCAACTTTTTATTTCCGACAAACTTCGGATTAAAATGGTTTGAACAAATTCGGAAGTATGGCTTAAAATCAGAAGCACAAAATCCGATATTTTGCAACCAAAGTGTTCTTAATGCCAGATCTTTAGGAAAGGAATACAAAATACAAGCAATGTTGCTTGTCCTACTAACGGAGCAGGAAGGAACACAACATTTTTTTTACCGTACTTATGGTTAGTCCTGAAAAGGACTGATTTATTTTTACAAATATTATTTTCCGTAGCCCTGGCCCCTGACAGTGTGTACTGTACAAAAACAAGTTGAAATGAAGGGAAAATACTTCAATCGCTCAAGCGCAGTGCAAGAGAGCCAAAAACAGAATGATCGACCTGACACGAAGTAAAAAAGAAGTCCTTGCTTTTTGCGCACCGTCGGACCACACTCTGTTAATACAAGCAAATTTTTTTCAATGAATTTTTATACACAGGAACCTTTATACATATAGAGTTTCGTTTGCATCTGTGGCCAAAGAATATCTATAATTCTGTATAAAAGGAGGGTCACTAATGCTGTACACGTTTTGAGTTGCAGTTGTGTACAGCAAACTTCATAGAAATAGATGACAAGTGAATTACACTTTGTGAAAAGCTCAGAGAAAGAAAATATGGAGAGGCTAAATGCGGAAAAATAGTAAGCCATTTCTCTACATCTGCAATTGCTTTTTCCATATGGATTGGTACCAGAGGCGTCGTTAGTTTTGAGAAAAATTATTCGTTGGTGCCCCTTCGTAAGTTTGAATGCTCAGCCACTACTGAAACGCAAGGGGAACTACAAAATGTCATGAGAGAAAGAGCACTACGCACGAAAACAAAACCATATTTGTGGAGAATTTACTAATTTTATAATTCTAGGTCTTAATTTTTGGCAAATTTATAAATTCTGCTAAAAAATCGTCAATTAAATTTACAGGAAAAAAGACTTCCCTCTGAGAGTTCTTCGATTGTGTTTACAACAGTGCACTGTACACTTCATTTTTATAGTTTATGCACTTAATAAACTTAATTAAATGTTTATTTAATTTAAATAATTAATTCAAACCTATACTGACCTCACTGTATTTGAAACAGTGTAAATTAATGCCAAACATGCTTAAAATATTCACTTTTTAAATGTAAACTCATCAAAACTCTTGGATTGTTTACATTTAATATGTCACTCAAGGGGAAGATCTTGTCACGTGGTACAATTCACAGAGAACAAAAATGCTTTTTTTCAAGTACATGGTTTTACACGGATATGACTTCTCCTTATACTCTTATCTCTATGGTGAAAAGGGGAAAGAAATGTAGGCGCCACGTTTCAACCAATGAGTTCCGCTCGCGATGCTTTAAGTTCAGTCCGCGCAGATTAAAGTTCCGTTCGCCTTTAAAATTACATACATTACAAAAACAAAATGAAAGTTCATGAGCTGCGTTTGCGTAGGATAAGGCGGCGGTTGCATATAATAAAGCGCTATCGAAGACAGCACCCTACATTTTAGCATGCAATATGCATGATGCAACAGATAGTTCGAAGTTCGAACTATTTCTTTCGAAATAACATTTGACAGCATGATAGAATATACCTGCTTCCGCATATGACGCGTTTTTATTTTTGATTTTTGGACAAAAATGTACCCCTACAAATATGCAGAAGAGTGTCCCTTCTTATTGTAGAAAATGTAGATATTCTTTGCCCTCGGTATTGACGATATTCTTTGCTGTGGCTGTGAAGCCAACTTTTGATCGCTCAGCGAGCACAGAAACTTTCAAGCAAGAGCTTTTTCTGGCCTGATGTAGTTACACTCATCTCGACTGATTTTAGCTGGCCTGAACCGAAGTGGCGCTTCTTTACATATTAAAGTTCTTTGGGTGTATAGTGTATAGTGTATACCCGGTTACACCCGTGTCGGTGAAAATCATAATATAATCTACATCAGATTAAATTTTGAATATACAACTACCCCAGAACGCGACGTACCTGTATTACGTAGTGTGCGATAACGAGGGAGGTGTAAATTACATAAACGTCCCAGAGTTAATACAAATCTTAAGTTTATTAAAGATTAATATTGATTACTTGTTAACTACAATAAGGAACACTACAAGACGAACAAAACATAAAATCTGGTACAAAAATGGATTGACTTAATTAATAAAACGAAACTGTATTGATCCAGATCGGTTATCCGGTCATTGATAATAGGCCATTGATCGGCCTATTGCTGATCGCGTATGGTGAATAACCATCGAGTGCTGATCCAGAGGTGAACGGTCTTTGCTTTCTTCATCAATTTTTTGTTTAATTTGTCTTATTTCTTTTAATATTTGGACTTGATAGTTATTTTGTTTTTTACTTTTTGAAGTTGACCCACAAGGTTGGTGGCGGCGATGATGATGCAGTAGGTGCGAATGAGTTTGATGAGGATGAATATTCCGGATACTGTATTGAAGCTGCTGATGTTGATGGACCAGATTCCTCAATAGAATAATTACTATCGTCAAATTCAATTGCATTAATTTCTGTAAATAAAATTAATAAATTTAAGTTTATTTTATATTAATTTAGTATGTGTATTTTTAAATCATCTTCCATTATACTATCTTCAACCAGAATTTCGGGGTTATTTAACTTCGATTTGCCGAGAAATGAATGTATTTTATTGAATAAATTCCCCTCGGAAGGGGAGCCGCCCGAAGGACGAATGTTTTCCTTGCTAAAAATGTACAAATAATTTATACGCAATTTGTAAATAAAACTTACCGATAACGACGTGTCAAATTATGAATTTTTGTACGTATTTCCTCTACGGAACGAATAATATTTCTTTCCTTCAACTACACTTCGATTTCTGTAGAACATGACTATTCTTACGTGCTCCCCTTAAATCACATATTTTTCTCTCCTCCTCTCTCCTCCCAGAATATCCTCCTCTCTTGCCGACCATTGGACTTTCTTTTTATATTCTTTGCTTTTTTTTACTCATTTTATTTACTTGAAACAAGGCACAATATTTTCACGAATTTGCACACGTCTGTCTTTTTTCATTATATTAACAAGTGTCAAACAGTGATGAATTGTCAAAACTAAGTGTCAAACCGTGCTGAATTGGCAAAACTAAGTTGAGCCAGGTTTTCAACCTGTTTTACGTTCCTGTTTTTGTCAAAAACATCCGCTGAAAACAGGTCAAAAAACACATGATTTCCCATTCATTTGAAAAACACCTAGGAACCTGTTTATGGCAAAAACAGGTACGTAAAACAGGTTAAAAATCTGGTTGAACTTAGTTTTAACAATTCAGCAGGGTTTGACACTTAGTTTTGACAATTAAGCAATTCACAACTCTTCACCTCATTTGACAGTTTGTCTTGATTAGTTTGCGGTGCACAATTTTTGGAATTTAGTAAAATAAACAATATTGAGATAATTGGAAAATATGAATAGAAAAAATAAACAACACAAAAGGAAAGTTCAATGGTCGGCGCAGGAAAAAGATATTTTAGTTTCTCTTTGGGGAGAGAAAATTCACGAATTAAAAGGAGTGTGCAAAAATTAATGCTAAATAATATATACATTTATAATCCAACTCACTTGTTAATTTTCAGCAAGGAAAACATTTTGATTGGACCTTCAGGCGGTTCCCCTTCTGAATGGAATTTGTTGAATAAAATCCATGCCATTCTTGGAAGGTCTAAGCTAAATAACCCCGAAATCCTAGTTGAGGATAGCATTATGGAAGGTAATTTAAACAACATTTTAAGGATTTAATAAATTATTTAGTTGTTTGTCAAACATATATAATATAAGCTACAATTTATTACTTTTGATTACAGAAATTGATATAATTGAATTTGATGATAATTATTCCGGTGAAGACCGTCAACATCGATGTCATCATACACATTCCCACCTACTACCTCATCATCGCCGATACCAACGATGCCATCAACGCCAGAACCTTCATCTTCAAAAAGTAGTAAACAAGTAAATAATTATCAGGCGCAAATATTAAAAGAAATTAGACACATAAATCAAAAAATTGACGAAGAAATAGAAAATAATAAAGAAAACGACAATAAAATTATAGAAATAAAAACAAGTAGATTAAAGTTGGAGGCGGAAAGAACTGAAATCTTGAAATCATTAGTTAATACGACTCAAGAATTTCACAATAGTATGATTAACTTGTTCACTAAAAATAATTATGTAGTGCACCCGTAGTGCAACCTTAAAGATGCGCTTCGCAGCAGAGCAGCCCCAAGGCTTTTACTCACACTGGAGCTTGGGGAACAGGAATGGAGCAACCACACGGCTTTAACTCCTTTATTGGGAGATTGGATTTGGAGCAGCCACAAGGCTTTGACTCCAGTGGAGCAGCTTTTCAGCTTTATCTCCGGTTAGTCAAAAAAGGGGTTAAGTGGAGCGCTAGCTCCTAAATGATTCTTTAAAGAATGACAAACTCTAAATCCCGCTTTATTCATAATTGCTTAGCCTATTTATACAAAATTATACTTACATCTACATAAGGGTGTCAGTGGTTCATTTGGTTCAATCAATACCTCTGCTTAATACATTCCTGAACATATTTCCTTAATTGGCACGTTTCGCTTGGTCGATGCACTTGCGCAAGAGGCTCAAGTGCAGGGTAATTCGACTCGCTTATGCGCGAAGTTCCATTGAGTAAAAGTTTACCCTGGAACTGCATGCTTGCATTTTTATGTAATTTCTAAAAGTGTCAGTGCACCCGATAAAGCTACATGAAATGTGCTTTGTTAAGCAGAGTTGTTCTTGACCTAATTTTGTTTGTTTACATTTGCTCTAATTTGTTTATCACAATTAGTTGTTTTTGTATTTTTTAAATAAAATAAATAATTTGGATACATACATATGTAATTTGCGATAGCTTTTCTTATTGTTTCTGCTGCGGCATTATGATCACTATAGGAATCTTCAATTTCTGGCAGCTGAGTCCTATGCCTTGCCTTTTCCATGGCTTTTAAGTTTTCAGACCACGTCCTATTAATTTTATCATTATGCTCATTAAGAAAGTTGTGTAGCACACAACAACTCTTAATGATCAGGGAACCATTTTCAATCCGATTATCAATTCCCTTTCCTAGCCGCCTAAAACGAGCTTTTCTACATGAAATGGATAGGGCTTCATCAAGGTTCTGCTGAAGCGAAAAGCAGAGTCACCTATCATCAGAAGTGGTACATTTACTCCACATATCTCAGTTGAAAATTCATTCATGATGTTCTTCTGGTGAGTTTAGTCTGAGCCTCTGTGGCGTGCGGACGTGTTTACTATTCAGGCTTATTGTAAGTTTTGGACAAGGAATTGTACACTGATTAGTGCTTGGCGCTGTTACTATTACCAGAGATTATAAAATATTATATTTTATAATCTCTGTTATTACTGAGTGAAACTTTAAAAGAAAAAAAAAACACTTTCAAAATTCGTTAAGTTAAAAACGGAAGGGTGAAGCATGCGGTAAAAAAAAGGCTGCATTGCTCTTTGCTGCAAACGACAAGTACAGCTTAACATCAAGGTCACCAAATGATATATCAGGGACTAGTTGTGTGGATTCCTCAGCTGAAGTGACGATGAATTCTGACTTGATAACCACATCGGCAGTGGACGGAAATGGCGATGGCATGGAAATGCAGCAATAGAGCGCTAAGCTGGATGTGGAGAAGATTCCGGCCTGGGCGAATTTCATCAGGCAAGCAATAGTGGACAACGATGGTTTCCAATTAGTCACCAATGGCGTTAAGTACCGTAAAACGGATGGCATCGTTGCAGCGGTAACAGGGACAGGGTCAAATAGGTTTGAAATTCTCGACTAAGTTAAGGAAAAAGATAACTCAACGGCGCGGGTAAATGCTGGCAATAAGTCCGCCAGCAACAGCAATTCTAACGGAGGTATGAGATGTGTAAATAATTGACCGAATGCAGATTCTGCTAAAGCCCAAAATATTGATAGTAACTCAAATCGAATTTTTGGTGAGAAAACAACTAAATGGTGCCCGCCAATATTTGTTACAAACATCAATCCTAGAACCATATTAGACCTGTGTAAAACTGTCAATATAGCTTTTAATTATAAAATTCAAAGAATTAGTCACAATAGAAATAAGATTTTTGTAGATAATACGGTATTTCACAAATTGGTGACAGATAACGTAAGACACACTCCGGGACACGCCTTTTCCTTCACTCCCAAAGAGTTAAGAGCGGAAACTCTTGTACTTAAAGGGCTATCGGGGGGATTCCGTATAGCGGAGATCTTTGATGAAATCAAAACCAAAGTTCCTGAAGTAAATGTTGCAAAAATTACGGCTTTGCAATCCAAGAAAACCCTTTACAAAAACAATAATCCAGCAGTGTTCCTAAAGCCGGAGGTACACGATACGGAAGACGTCATATTTATAAGGAAATATCTTTGTGGATGTCACTTTTGAGACATCGAGTCACACGATAAGCAAAAATGAGTTTGCAACCTGTATTTTGCAATTCACAGATTACCGCGACGCCGCGCCGCCCGTAAGAGCAGTAATCTCAAAACTGTGTACATAAAGTTTTGTATGGTGTGACTCGGGAAATTTGTACCCCGCAAATTGCTTGGATGTGCCGAAAATATTCCGAAATTTTTGGGATATTTATAAGCGACTAGCAGGACTACCCGTTTTCTCCCGGGACGATGAAAATTATAATATGATGTACATCATAGTGCGTTTTGAATTTACAACTGCCCCAAACACGACATATTTTACATAGAGCCGTTTCCCGTAGGACGGTCAAAATAATAGTTGTTTAGTTTTCTTCAGTCAAGGGTGCTTTCGAGGATTTGAGTTAGGAAAGAAGTCGGTAGTTCTTATTTAACTTTCTTTCTAATCAAAAAGCCATACCAATTTTTATGATTTTCTAACTTCAAAAATGGGGAATATTCACAGAAACTTTTAACCCTCAGTTTACTCCCTTTGGGGTTGAATTACAAAAAATTCTGATACAGGTATTTCTTTATTTCTAACAAAAGGACGAATACCAATTTTTTTGAATTTTTTACTTAAAATATGGCGGAACCAAACTTTCATCCCCTATTTTACCCCTTTAGGTGTGGAATTTCAAAAAATTCGGTTTCAGTTGTTGCAAAAATTTCAGCTTTTTAGGTCCAGCGATTTTGTCCGTGCTTTTTCTGTCAGTCAGTTATGGAAATTCGTTAGTGTAGGACTGTATAGGTATAGTTGATCTACCCGGCTTTACAGGGGAATGCTTTATCATCAATATTCAATATCCGTGCTTTGCTACGGTGTTCCACAAAGTAAAAATATTGGGTATATTTAATGAGCTGGATTAAAAATTTGCAAAAGGCAAAAAAAATATTCTGCACATATATTGTCAAACAAACCGTCATTTAAAATATACATATATGGACAAAAACCCTTTGTTCCCACCACCTCCCTCGGGTAATGGCATATAGGCGTATGAGGTAGACGTAGCCAGTCATTTGATCTTGTTTAACGTTGTCTCTTGAATGTTTTCATTTTTTTTGTGCAGAATGCTTTCCCATAACCATCATTTCTTCATAACCTCTATTTTGCAGTCTATTTTCAATCGAATCGAGCTGTCAAACGACAGGCCCGCCACTAACACCATCTGGTTGTGAAAAGTGCATTCTCATACAAAATGCAAACCACGATTTGCAGTTTTTCTGAATTTTCTTTTTTCCTAAACCACCCCTATATTTAGACAAAGAAACTAAAAGAGAATCATTCAAATCGGTCGAGCCGTTCTCGAGTTTTTGCGAGACTAACGTAATGCAATTGATTTTTATATATATAGATACACCATATTGCTTATCATCGAGTCACACGTTATGAAATATGGCGTATCGCTTATAAATATGACGTTTTCCGTATCGTGTACCTCCGGCTTAATTCAATTGAGTCCGGGACAAAGCATTAGGCATCATGGAAATCAAGTATTTACTCCATCATGCAATTTGGTTTGAAAACCCTTTCAAAAAAGAAATTGTGCAATGCTACAGGTGCCAAGGTTTTGGGCACGTCAGTGCAAACTGTGCTTACACTGTCCAAAAAAGAATGCAGATGAAGCTGTAAATCTTACAAAGCCAAAATGTGCGAATTGCGAGGGGGATCATCCCGCCAATTATAAAGGGTGCCCTAAGTACATCTACCAACAAAGCAAAAGAAAAGAACTTATACAACAAAGTCAGTTATTAAAAAAAATTCTTGGACAATCAGACAAACAAACGATTTACTAAATCCGAAAAGGTTAGCAATTGTTCGATATTCGGCTGATGAAGCTAAAGAATATACAGCGATTGCTATTCTTTTTTCTATAGGAATGCAACGCCTAAATGGGGTATCTTGTCTTTGCATATGTTTTAATTTAAAACACAAAATGTTGAATGTGTTGCGGTACATCCTAAAATTTTCCCTAAAGTGTTCATCGCCGAAATTTGCCACATCGATTTCCCAAAATGTACTTGAGCGCTCCTGTAAAAATATAATTATTATTGAAAAGATTGAATATTTATACTGTTGTTTAATATTTATATACATACCTTAATCCATTTTTTCTTTATATTTTTTGAATTTACAGCTACAGTTGCAATGAAACTAAATAAATTGCATAAATTCAACATTTTTTTCTTGTGTCGTCGACGCTTTTTTAAATAATGTGAGAGCAAAAAATTTTGAAATTCATTAATATAATGAATTAACCTTAATTGATTACTCAGTTCTTCATTATACAATAACACTAATTTAATTATTTCCGAATCCATTTTTCACCCCTTTTAATTAAAAAGTAAAAATAGCAAAATCTATCTCCGAAAAATTTGTAAAATGTCAATTTTCAAACAAAAACACTTATAGTCCAGTCGGTTTAGGCAAAAAAATGGACTTACTCTGAAAAAATTCGGAACTTAATGAAACTTTCAGGGATTGTTTATGGTTGCCTAGTATACCTACTCCTAAGTTTTCCAACAAAAATTCCTTGTGGAAAATTTTTGGTGGCCAAAAAACCGTTATATTTTGGTCCATTTTAAAGTTTTTTGCAGATATCTTATAAACAAAGAATATTTTGTAATTATATGCCTTTAGAAAGTTGTAGAGCATTAAATTTCCTTTAATTTGACTGGTCAAACGTATATTTCGAGCCCATAGATACCGAGATACAGGCCTTTGAAAAAGGGGTAACTTTCTCAAATTAGCAAAAAAAGGGTCAAAATGTATGGTTTTGCGTATGTTTCTTCCAATCCACTATATTTAACACGGATGCATGCCCCTCTACTCATATTCCCGTTCAATTTGGTAACCTCCCCCCCCCCCCCCTCCCCGCCACACACACACACACACAAAGTGCCCAATACCAGCCCCTATTTTCAACTATATTATCATGAGAAACAGCATGATATTACTCCTCACATCAGCTATCAGCTTGATCCCCACCACCCACTACCCCCGTCGTCGCCTGTTCTTTCCCAATCAGCATCTTGTTTAAAGGAAATCCAAACCATAGTGGCACATTAACGTGGTGTTGTTGAGGTGCAGTAGCCTGGGTATATGTAGGAGGAAATAAAATTGAAAGAAGGCCCTTTTCATGTAGAACAATGTATACAATGTGGAAAAGCGAGCAATTATATTAAAGGAAATTATATTAAAACCAACTAATACCATATCTACTTATTTATTCAAACTTTTTACATTCTGAGCTTTTTGGCTCCGAAGGGGCTTTCTGGGAGCTCTTCCACTTCGTGCTGTTCTCCATCAAAATTTTGCAACTGCAGTTGATTGTGCTGCAACCTTTCTTGCATTTGCATGAGATGATCTTAAGAATGTGATCTGGGGCTGCTTTTCCGGTTGTTTTGATGGGTTCTAGTCCACGTCTGGTTAGACGTTATTTCGCTAATTTTAGGGTGCTCTATTTTGGCCCCTAAAGAAGCCAGAAAGTTGTATTTGCAAAATTTGGTAGATTGGCCCCAGGCAAGGCCAAGAAAAAAATTTGGTTGACCTAGGTCCAACAGGAGCGGTACAGCAACAGCTCAAAAATGCCAATTTTGCGGTTTTCTCTGGTTCGAGAATATCTACTGGGCAGCGCACGAGGCAACTTGGCGCGTGCGCTACCGCGCACGTTGATGACAACATTCAAAGGACAACGTTAAATAAAATCAAATGACTACTAGCTACGTCTACCTCATACGCCGATATGCCAATACCCGGGGGAGGTGATGGGAACAAAGGGTTTTTGCCCATATAATATGTATATGACGGTTTGTTTGACAATAAATGTGCAGAATAATGTTTTAATCCAGCTTATTTAATTTATGCAATATTTTTACTTTGTGGAACACCGTAGTAAAAGCACGGATATTGAATATTAAAGTAAAGCCGGGTAGATCAACTATACACTAATAATAAGACAGTTCCATAACTGACTTACAGACAACGCACGGATTAAACCACTGGACCTAGAAAGCTGAAATTTTTGCATAGAGGTTCCCTAGCAAGCACTAAGGCCGAATTTTTTGAAATTCCACACCTAAATCAAATGGTTTTTGTTTTTTATCTCAAAAACGAAGGAAGATACGTCAAAAATTCAAGTGACAAAAACTTGAAAACTACATGAATTATATTTTTATTTTTATTTTTATGATAAATGTAACAACCTAGCTTGACGTTGAGTTTCGGGACTCCCTGTATAAAAGCGAATATATATATCAGCGTATCTTCGGAACCACTTCGGAATCAATGAAATTTCGAATACTTATGCAACTTACTTACTTACCTCATAGGTGCTCACTAAGTAACGTTTTTTTGAAATTCAACCCTTAAGGGAGTGAAAAGGGGTGAAAACGGTTACTTCGGAAGCGCTGAACCGATTTCGACGAAATTTTGTATATTGATTCAACTTGTCTCATAGGTGCTCACTAAGAACCGGTTTGTGAAATTCCACCCCTAAGGGTTTAAAATAGGGGATGCAAATTTTTATGAAAATCCGCTATTTTGAAAGTAAAAATTCCTCAAAACTGTTTTTTGACCTTTTGTTTAAAATAAAGAAACATTGTTATTGAATCAACCATTTTCACAGGCTGCGGTGCGGGAGAAACAGTTTTTCTACCTAGAATCCCCTTAATTTCATCCGACTACCACCTTCAGTTTAAACGGCTGCAGTTTCCTATTAAGGTATGTTTCGCCATGACAATAAACAAAGCGCAAGGTCAATCTTTGAAAGTGGCAGGAGTGGATTTACGGAATGACTGTTTCTCCAACAGCCAATTGTATGTTGCCTGTTCACGGGTAAGCTCTCCTGACAATCTGGTTATATTGCAGTCAGAGGGGCGAACAAAAAACATTGGTTATCAGGAAGTTTTATGAAACTCTGTCTTTTTTTATCCAGCAGTTCACTATCGGAAGTCTCATGTTCCTACCGGTGTAAGTAAAAGTATTATTTTATCTCCTCAACCCACAAAAAAAGTTATTGTCACACACGTAATTTGTGCGCGATTTTCACAGTAGCGAAGTACAGGTACTTTCAGCTATACCTTAAGCTATTTTATATTCGCCTAAAATATAGGGTTTCAAAATGGAGAACGAAAGATGCCGACCAACAAATTACAACATCAAGGAGTTGTCACGAAAATTTATATCTGGGCGTTTTCGTAGATACTGATTGCGAATTAATTTTCGACATTTTTCAAAATTTAACGAATTTGGGGAAATATAGTAAAAGTTAAAGGTATTTTGAATTCCCTTATTTCGAATCCACTATTAAAATTGGCAATATTGGTGTATTTATAAAGAACCAAAAGACTGCGAAAAAAATTTTTAAAAAATTAAAATAATATTGCTACAATACACAGGACGGAAGCTATGCATGAATGAAATCAAAATCAAAATGAACCACCCCAAAACCTTAAGGGGTCATGACCTACCCCAAAGCTTTAAAAAGAACAAATGCTTTTTTCTATTCTCCCGCATGTGCCATTTGCTAAGGTACAGTACTGTGTATTTCTAACTGTAAAAACTTTCAACTCACAAGCATGCATGTGGGATTGAGAATACACTCACCGAAGTCCCTGAACCCATTTTCATCATAGTTGGCAGTATTTACCATGGACGTGGAAACATCTAAGCTATCCAGCTATCAACATTTGTTTTAGAAATTATTCATTACTAATGTATTGTTGTATTCGGTTGTATTCTGTCGTGTGTTAATAAATTATAGTCTAGTGCGAATATTTGCGATTCCTATATGTATATGTTGAATTGAATTCATGATAGACAGAACATAATCCCAAGATTGCGCACCTGCGCCATGTTGCGCGTCATCCTGTTGAGCCAAAGTAGTTTGACCAAAGACTATATACATATATGTTTATATAGTCTTTGGTTTGACATTTTGCTGCTTATGGAAACGTTGGCAAATTTTTAAAAGTTTTTAATTTAAATATTTACTAATTTGCATTCAAAACAGTGAAACGGGCAATAAAGAATTGTAAAAACTATCCAGGAATGAAAATATTTAATTTTATTTGCTCAAAGACCACGAGTAATTTCAATTTGAAATTGAAAAATATTTACAATAGATAGCAAAATATAAGTTAACAAATTTTAATTTGTTCAAGTTAAAAAAAACGATTTTAGGTTCCGGACAACGTCCGCGTTTATTGAAAATCCAACTAGAACTCATTTCTACAATGCTATTTAACTTACTCCTAGGTTCCAATTATTTTAACGTAACTTAATTCTAACTTACAAGCGGAATTTGATTCCGCCTTTCCGTGGGAACGTCTGCTACGGAGGTTTCCCGCAATTGCTGCATTTTGCGTGTCGCGTGGTCAGCAAATATGCTGGGCGTTGCGTATGCGATGTTCTTAACTCCTCCCTCCTTAAAAGTCTGCGTCCCGCGGACTAGAAGTTCAGGCGGATGGGGTGTAGTCCTGGATTGCTGGTAACTCCGGTGTCCTGGTTCGTCGTAGGTGAAGGGAGTACCAATTTATTGAGGGTACCTACCTTTTTCCTGGATCTTACTGTTAAAAACACAAAAATGAGAATCATCGTTATAACAATACCAATATCTGCTCCGACTGATATTTCGTGGTTGGTGAAGAGTTTTTGCAGCTTGCTTCTATTTTTTAGGTGCAGATTGTGCAAATATCCTACGTCGATCTTGATCCCTTTTTCGGTTAGGTTTGACTGGAGTATTGGTGGTAGTATTTGCGATGTTTCTACTTCCTGGCTTGTGAAGATCGTTTCGTTGATTTTGATGGTTTCATTATGGTACTGTATCAAGAAGCTTCCCTCGAGATGTCTGACCGAGTTGTTAAAGGTGATACTGCCCTTAAAGTTGCTCAGAAATAACGTATTGTCATTGAGGGCTTCCACAATTTGATCTTTGCTGAATGCGTAGTCGCATGCTGCGTTTCGTCCTTTCATCAATTGATGGATGCAATGCTCGTTTCCTAAGCGTTTCACTTGGCCGGTTTTACACAAGGTCGTATCTTTAAAATTCTTGCATTTGCCGGTTATTCCGAAAATTTCATTTCGATTAGCCAGTAGCTCCTCGTATTCCAGATGTACTCTCCTGTTGTCTTTAATAGTGGATCTGATTAGGACATGGTTAAATTTTTCTTGACTCGTCTTAGGGATTGCCAGTACATATAAGATAGTAGAGTTATTTGCGATAATTTGTGGTTCTGAGTATTCTATTGCTTCTATTGCGTTCCCGTATGGTAATGTTTCTATTTGCTTTAGGATCTGATTGATTTCTTCCTTGTCTAATAAATTGATATTAACTATTCCGGATTTGGCTAGTTGTTCGGCGAGCACTATTTGATTAATTTCGTCTTTGATTATGCTGAGTTTATTGAAAATTACTTGCTCATATTTGTCCTCTGATTTCTCGTCTAAATTTTGAAGAATTTTGTTGTACTCATTAATTATATAATCAGTTGTATTCATTAACGCGTTGTTCACTATGTACTGCTGGTTGTTGTTCTCTACGATCTTATTTTGACTTGTCAGAATTTGGTCCCAGTCAGCTGCATCGGGGGATCCCGCTATCCACTTCCAAGCGGATCCTATCCAGTTTATCGACCGTTTGGTTCGTGGTGTGCTCCTTAGCTCTCCTAGTAATTTGGCAGCCTGATTTAGATGGTGAGTTAGCTGAGGTTTGAGGGCGCTCTTTGGATTAATTTGCTGTATTGTAGGTACCATCCTGTTGATTATCTCCTCGTAACTGGTTAAGTTAATTACGTGAAGGATTTTAAAATTTCCGCTCAATATTCTTCCGCTACCTTGGTTAACAGCTACGATGGGTGTTGTGTACTCGTAGATGTCGAGTGCTCCGATGGATGACCATAAGGCCAATCTAAAATAATTGAAATATTTGTTTTACTAAACTAGCTTAATTTTTAGGAGAATTTTTAATTTGGGCCTTGTGAACTCGTCTTCCAGATGTTGTGGTGACGGTGACCCGGTTATCTCTAGCTACTGTACTTCTCTTAAATTTAGGTTTGTGCTTTCCTTGAATTTGTTTTATCTTGGTGTAAATTACGTCTCCAGGCGCATAAGCTTGTGGTTTTTTCCTTTTTAGATTTTCTCTATTCCGTTTGTTCTCCTGGTTCCTTTTGATGCGTTCTATTAGATCTTCATTTACCCTAGTTCGGAAGTCTATCAGGTTTCTGTAGTTGATTCTTTGGGTTCTTCCGAAAAATATGTCACTAGGTTTTCGTTTGATGACCGAGTGGATGGAATTGTTGTAACGATCCACGGCAATATTGATCAACTCTTTGGTTGTTAATTCCTTGTATTCTTCCTGTAGGCACCTAAAGATCTCTATTATTGTCGAATGAACTCGTTCGACGGTTCCATTCACTTCGCTTCTTTGAGAGGGTGTCAAGTAAATTTCCACACCTAGTGTTTTGATGAAATCCATTATTAACGGACTTACGAAGCTCTTTTCATTGTCCAGAACTAATAATCTTGGCACAGTGAAATAATGTAACACCTTCATCATTTTATCTCTAAGGTGAAGAACGGATTTGTCTTTTATACGGAAAAATTTTGTGAACTTAGAAAATTTGTCGATACACGAGATAAACTTCTCTCCTTTTATCTCGATTATATCCACTTGGAGGATTTCAGAAGGGTATTTTGGAACCGGTGTTTCCTGCAACTCTGGATTATGTGGGTGCCGATCGTATTTATTGGCATTACAGATGTCACAATTTCGAGTGTAAATTTTGATAAATTTAGACATTTGTGGGAAATAGTATTTTTCTAGAATTTGTTCCTTATTTTCCACGCAATTTCTATGTGCCCTGTTATGCTCTTTCTGAATTATGCTGTACTGATTTTCTATATTTGTGATATCCTGCACCATCCTTTGCGTTATTCGAATCTTATAGTTTCTGAAGTGTTCCTGGTAAATGTCCTGTAGTTTCTGGATATATTCTTCGGGGATTTTTATGCCATTAATTACATTAGGAAGCAATTTTTCCTTGAGGATTCGGATTAAATTTGGTTTATTAACTTCGGTCATTTGGATATAATGCCTATGATATGTCGGGTGTGGTTCTTCATGTGCGTAGATCCCTTTCCCCTTACTAACAATGATTTGATTGCGGAATACATTTAAGGGTACCTCGCAGTGTGGAATGAGTCCTGTGGCATCTTGTTCGGCGCTATGCACGGTTTCTGTTGAGGTTGAGGATGTTGTCAGGGTATTTGCTGGTAGGTATAGCATTTGTTGCAAGGGTAGATTTAATGAAGTTCTTGTTTGCACCTGTGTCAATGAGAAAATTCAACGTTTTGCCATTATGCGTGAAATATTCTATGTAGGGGACGCTTGAGAGGCGTTCGTCATAAAATTTAACTGCTCATTTTCTTCTCGTGATTGCTCCTCCGTTTCGGCGTCGTTTTCGTAATCGTCGAAGTGTTTGATATAGTCTTCGTACATGGCGTCCTGTGCCTCCGTGTGAAGATGATTTATCCTTTGCTCCTTTCGTGGAAAATTTTTGGAACTAGTTGGCCTTTTCCATGTAGGGGTAAAATTTGGCCTATTCATGTAGTTGATCTGCCTTGTCTGGATTGATCGATCAACTTCCATTGGCTCTGCCGGTTTCGGTTGAGACGGCCTTGGTGGTGGCTGGAGTCCGCGTTCGTGTTGGATATTGTACCCTATGTTCCTATTTCGAGGAGGTAATGAACCGAAGGGTTTGCGCGGACCTTGGTGATCTCGTTCGCGGCGGGCCGAATGAAATTGATTCACTGGAACAGTGATAGTGGCTGGGGTATCTCTTTTTTGAATGGCTAAGTTTCTATAATTGAGATTTTGAATTTCTAAACATGAGGTGTATGCCTCCGGTAACGTTTGTGGTTTTTGAATGGTTAACATCCTTGAAAGGTCTCCATTTAGCCCTCTTATGAAGACGTCAAGAGCCCTATTTCGATATGTTTCGGTTAGAACATTCATAGTTTCCGCGGAGTAATCTTCCGTTTTTAATTTGTTAATAATTAGAGAGAACTGATGGTTAACGTTAGCGTAAAATTCGTCGACACTTAAGCTTTTTTGAGTTATTAAATTGAGTTGATGCTCTAGGGTTCTTATGTCCCTTTTGTCGGCGTAATGAAGGGACAAACATTTCTTTATTGACGGCCAGTCATTATCGAAAATATTGTAGGATATGAGCGCGGCGTCTGCATTTCCCCTAATTTTCTGGCGAATACTTTGTAAAATTGCACGATAAATAGGTTTTCCACTAACAATTTCGTAATCACTTAGGATTGATTCTACGTTGTGCACCCACGAAACATATTGAACAGGATTGCCGTCAAAGGTTTGTAATTCCCTCACACAATCCGGCAACCTGCTTATTTCCTTTAATTCCTGCTCGTTTTTCGGACCTGGTGGAGTCGTGGAATTAGAAGGTGAAGCTTCGGTACTGGCCTGCACACGTTTTTCTAATTTAGCGAGCCTTTGCTCGATTCCCCTTGTCACCTCAATTTGAGCATTTACTGCACCAGTTAATTGTTTCACTAACTCTTGAAGTTGCTCCATTTTTTATTAGATTTTATTCTATGCGTATCACTTGTATCTGCACTAAATTCGGTTGCGTTCACCTTAGGTTTTCTTTTTATTTTCACTTTTATATTTAATAATTCACGATATTTCCTTTTATTACTGGTTTGGTTTTTGTTTGATTCTCGATTTGTGATAATTTAACAAGTAAGTAAGGAAAAGTAGGTACTTACGTTAGGATGATGAGAACTCTCATGGTGTGGATAAGCATGTCCTTATTTTCCGTAGTCAGTGGATTAGTGTTTCCGCTGCGAGTTCTAGTTGGTTCTCTCCGGGTCGGGAATGTGCCTTCAGATGGTGAAGTGGATGGATCGCAGTCTTCCTGTTTGGCTCGATAGTTTTTATGCTCACTGTCTGCCTACTAACGGTACGAATCGCACTCACTAACTTCACGATCGCGTTTTTGATTGTCGATCAAGAATTCCGTTCACTATATTCTTATGGGGATAGCGTTCGGGCGAAAGATCGCTAGATGCACTGATTTTACTAAATTCCTTAAATGGTTTTATCGATTAGTAAATGACCCGGTCCCTGCTCGGGCGCCAGTTAACAAATTTTAATTTGTTCAAGTTAAAAAAAACGATTTTAGGTTCCGGACAACGTCCGCGTTTATTGAAAATCCAACTAGAACTCATTTCTACAATGCTATTTAACTTACTCCTAGGTTCCAATTATTTTAACGTAACTTAATTCTAACTTACAAGCGGAATTTGATTCCGCCTTTCCGTGGGAACGTCTGCTACGGAGGTTTCCCGCAATTGCTGCATTTTGCGTGTCGCGTGGTCAGCAAATATGCTGGGCGTTGCGTATGCGATGTTCTTAACTTATATTTGATTATTGTTTATTTATTTATTTCTTTATACTGTTTGTTTGTTTAGTTTACATATTTGTTTTATATTGTTTATTTTGTTGAGTTTATACTGGTGCCATTTGTTTCTGTTAGCCGCCGTATTTTTGAAGATATTGGAACCAAATTTTAATATGTTATTTCTGGGGTTAATAGCTCGGTTAAGTTGGTTAATGAGCAAAATCGTCCTACTGGGGTGGCCGGGGGAGGGGTTTGAAATTTTGAAAAAATTATATCTCGGCCCCTATGAAGCTTAGAGAGAGACTTTATTTGCATAAATAAGAGTACCCTCTATGAGGTTAACGGTGACACCAGACACCACCAAATAAGGGGTTGGTTGGGTAAGAGTGGGGGCTGGGATTTAAAATCCGAATTTTTCTAAACCATGTCTTGTGGGGTATCGTTGAAAAGCTCTTGATGAGTAGCTTATAAATCGATAACTAGTTTCTCGATTTTAAAATAAATGACCCAATAAACGCAATCAAAATACTTTGAAATCTAACTCAGCCTGTAGGCCTGCCTAAAGGGATTTTTTTTTGTTTCTTTTTAAATACAGACAATTATATTGGCTTATGGTTTTATTATAAATCCTTTACATTCATTTGAATAGATCGGAAACTCACTGCTGACGTCATCACTGTTCCGACTTTGCTGAACCGTCTTTGGTTGATGTGATTGGTTCTGTTCGTTCGGCCTCTAACTTTGAGTCCGCTTCTGTTCTTCGACTGGCTATGCTTCCTAGGCAAATTTTCATCTCCCGCGTGCATCCTGACACTACTGTTGAGGAGGTTGTTCATCACATTGACTCGAATGTCGGCGCTTCACGTGGACTTGTCGCTTGCCGTCGAATTTCACCGCAGCGGAGTCGAGGTAGTCTTGCATTCTCGGCTTCTTTCAAAGTCTTGGTTCCAGATGATCTTTTCACATAGGTGATTTCTCCTGCTCTTTGGCCCAAAGATTTTATAGTACGTGAATTTACTCTTAAAAATAGCCATCGGCTCTCTAACTCTGCTCCGACAAAAAACGTATCGACGAGCTATCCGTCTACTACGCCAATATAACTGGCCTACGACCTAAGACGACGCGCCTCTTTGTTGGCTCTGCTGATTGCTCTTTCGACTACATCTGCCTTGCTAAGACATGGCTCTGTGGAGGAATTTCTAATGCCGAGCTGCTAACTTCTGACTCCGTTTCGTCGTAACCGCCGTGGATGGACCTGCTTTGGATTGTCCGGTTGGTGGTGCTGTGCTCTGTGCCATTCGTCGTTGCTTCCCCTATAGTCGTTTGACCGTTCCTGGTGGTGATGATCTTGAGCTTTTCTGTGTATCGGTCACCCTTTTTCAGAGAAGCATATATGTATATTGTTCTGGCTTATCTTCCACCTGGGTCTTCACCTGTCATCTATGAACGACTGTTGGACTGCATTGAGACGATTTCTGGCCTCCTACATCCTCAAGATGAATTACTGATTCTAGGTGACTTCAATTTACCGTCTTCAACTTCAACTTCACGTAGCAGATCATTTTCATCACAAATAAAAGTGAGTTCTCTTCGCATGCACATGAGTTCTATAGTTCCTGATACTTTTTAGCAATAGTTCATATTATATACTGTTATAAGCTAACTGTTATACAAACAGCTGCTATGTGAAGTTAGCAGATCATTTTTTGAATTTTTCAATCGTATTTTTTGCTAAAAAGTATCAGGAACTATAGAACTCATGTGCATGCGAAGAGAACTCAGTTTTATTTTTGATCTGTTGGGAAATGATCTGCTAAGTTCCCGAACATAGATAATATGAACAAACTACTGAAAAGTTTTCATTGAAAACTTTGGGCTGAAAATAGAAACTCAATTAATTTAGAATATAGAACTTGAAAATTTTATCATCTAGAAAACCAATAATTCTAAAACTAAAAAACTAAAAAGACAAAATAAAAAAAATTACTTCCAGAGCACCATAAAGACAAAAATAAAGTTCTTTTGTCTACTGTCATTTACTAACATAAAACTAATAAGGAAGCAATTGGTCACAGCAATTACGTGATACCCTAGATGTAAAAAACTATACTCATTCTATGTAAAAAACTAGACATGCATTTTCTTATGTCATTAAGGCTAGTAAGTTGTCCGCGACTGCTTAATTTAATAGTACTCAGCATGAGCTTTAATTTGATATCACACACTCCTCAAATAGGACAACTCCAAGGGAGATGGTTCCACCGCCACCCCCACAACCCCAAAAAAGATTAAAAAACTTTACCCCGCCAGAAAGATCCCAATTAATCATGTAAATCAAATTACGTTTACCATCTTAAAACTGCCGACGTTTACTTCCATTTCTATAATTTTAATATCGTGTAAAAAAAGACCGTGCAAACAAAATTTCTGACAAATAATTAATTATAATCCGTATTTATAACAATATTTAACGAAAAAAACTCAAAATGTAAACATTCAGTCACCAAAATCAACATTTTTGTATTAAAAACGACTCAGGCTTATATGGCAACACTAAGAAGGAGTTGCCCGATTTTGCTCATCTTCGAACTTGACCTTGCAATTTCAATTCAAATATTATTTTACCAAATTTCAAGTCTCTAGCTACAAGCGTTCTCAAGTTATCGTCACATCCTAACATCTGGTTTTTTATTATATGGACCTTTTAAAAAGGTCATCGGCATCGGAAAGCAATTAAGCAGTTTATTAGGACCAACCGACCAAGGATAATATTTAAAGAAATAATATTTCCAAGGAAAATATTTTCAAGTGATTTATTACATAGGTACCTAATATTAGAAAGTACTTAAGCCTAAAGATTAAAATAATTTTTGAATTAAAAAACAAAAACGAAGTTCTTGGTAAACTAACAATAATAATAATAACTTCGAAAAATACTTAAATTGCACATTTAGGTATATTACATTATTACAATTAATTTCCAATTTTTTTTACATCAAATTTACAAAGGACAATGCAACTCATTGGGCCAAAAAAAAAATGTGAGCGCCCAAAGACAAAAATTACTTCATTTTGTAGATCTAATCTTCCTAACTATTTTTTACTATGGGGGCAACAAAATCTATTCCGCGAATAAAAAGTTATAGTATTCTTAAAGTATCTGTTAGTACCCTTTTTCCCTACTGTGTTTTTGACCTCTGTAAGACTATTTTCACTATTACTGATAGCTAGACGTGTTTATTAGGTATATGTTATAATATATAAATGAAATCCATGTTATATAGCGGCGCCGGTTACCTGCGCATGCACACGAAGTGAGCAAAATAGAATAGGTTAGCTGTTCTTTCTTAAGAATGTGCAAAAACTCAAGACAAAAGCGAGTTTCTACCAAGGACGTTTAAGTTATCATAACTTTTTTATAATATAACTTTTTTATCATAACTTGCATATAATTTTCGGAGTCACATTCTAAGCTTCGTTGAAATTGCTAAATAGTTCTTTCTTAGAGGGGTGACTCTAACATATATATTCGCAAAAATTTAATCAATGAATTGGGTAGCACGCCCCACGCTTTTACTTACGTAATTTTTTATGTTAGCAAATGACAGTAGACAAAAGAACTTTATTTTTGTCTTTATGGTGCACTGGAGGTAAAAGCGTAGTTTTAAAAAAAAATTTTTTTTGTTTTTCTCGAAGGCTCGAAGTGCTTGTATTTTGCATGTTCTGCCTACGTCCGGCATAAGTACATTACTTCCCCATTAGTACGCGACCAAAACCATTTATCATCACGATACGGCCAAAACCATATAAAATCGATAGATTTTAGGATTCTGAATCCGACTAGGTTGAATAACGGTTAAAAATGAAAACTTGAACTTGATGTGAGCCTATTTCTGCTACGTCAAAAACAAATAGTGGTAGCGGTAGCCATAAATATACGGCACGGCGTTTGATGAATAAATGGTTTCCTTTGGCACACGTATTCTACGGGACCCAAAAACCGATTTCAGAACGATTTCACAACCCAATTTTTCAAAATGGCGGAATGTGATATAGTATTTTTAAAAATAGAGATATATTTAAGTTCCTGGTGTCGTTTTGGTTTATTATTTTCAATAATAAACCTATGTAATCGAGCACGACAAAAAAATTATAACTCCCCTGAAATTTTGTCAGTTTACGTTTTGAGATATGTAGATTTCAAAAAACGAATAAAAAAAAATCCGTCTGTCCGCCGTCCCCCCTCCAGGCTTTTTCTCGGAAACTACTGAAGATAAATTAATTAAATTTGGTTCAAAAATCAAGTGACATCTGACAACGGTCCTAACAGATCATGGGTCCGGTAATGGAATTTTGAAATTTTTAATCTCCATAAAATATTCCATTTCTTGGTGGATTAGAAAACGTGAAATCATTTCACATGATCACTACTGCCATCTAGCCGTGACTTGAAAAATGTCACATTTTTTGAAAATAATAAACCGTTGTGTAAAATTTGCAGTGTTTTTTAATAATTTGGGGTTGAAAAACATAGTAAAGGTGACTGGAACACTCAAATATATATCCTATAGGTGCTAGGTGTTTTTCTTATATTTAAGCACATGTTAACATAAGGAAAGCTATATAGTCCGGTCAAATTAGCCCGAAAAATAGGGGTAAGGTTACATTAATTCGCATAGAGCTGAAAATTTGTACGAATGTTCGGAATACCATTACAAGTAAAATGTGAAAAGTCCCCATTGATCCGCCATTTGCAAAAAAAGTTATTCAAGGTCAAAGTCTGCAAATATGCGTTTTTTGTGCTCTTCAGCCAAACGGTAAGTTTTATCATAAAAATAGAGGACTTAAATTGGAGATCATGATATTATCTATACAAATTGTCTTTGTACTTTTATTCCTAAGAGTCACCGTTTCTAAGATATAATGATTCAAAAGTTTTAAAAGTTGCATTATTCATAATATCTACACGTTTCCACGCCACCTATGAGGTAGTGTACTTGACGCGTTTTTTTAACGTGGTTTCCCCGGTAGGCGGATCTACAATTTAAGTCATCTATTTTTGTGATAAAACTTACCGTTTGGCTGAAAAGCACAAAAAACCCATATTTGCAGACTTTGACCTTGAATAACTTTTTTTGCAAATGGGGGGGATGGGGACTTTTCACATTTTACTTGTAATGGTGTTCCGAACATTCGTACAAGTTTTCAGCTCTATGCGAATTAATGTAACCTTGCATGTCTAACTTGACCGGACTATATACTGCAGTACTAGTATAATCGGCAATCTTAATTCTTATGCATACGCGTAGTCGATTAGGACCTCATCATCAATGACACTGAAAACAAAAACTTAGTTGTAACATCGTGGCCACATAGAGGTTGTCATTTTATTACGAAAGTTTATTTTCAGATATTTTCCGCGTCAGATCTGACCTGAGCGCATTTTCAAAAATGTCAAAATATTTAGCCGTACTGTAGCATAGCAATACCTAAAGCCGGAGGTACACGATACGGAAAACGTCATATTTATAAGGAAATATCTTTGTGGATGTCACTTTTGAGACATCGAGTCAGACGATAAGCAAAAATGACATTGCAACTTGTATTTTGCAATTCACAGATTACCACGACGCCCCGCCGCACAGTGGAGTATTTGACCCAAAAACCTGGCCAAAAATCAAAATTTCAAATTTGGTTTAAATCAATAAAAAGTAGTTTTCCTATAAGTATACTAACTGGTGCGATGAAAAACGTCTATTTGGGGAGCATGAGATATATGCGGTTACTACTATTATATGTTGAAATCACGATTTCATATTCCGTGGAGATGTTTTTTCTAGTTGAAGTTTCAGGTCGCCTTTAGATGGACGTATATTTTTTGGGTGATTAGTTCGGCCGATTGATACAAAATTTTGTACAAGTGTTTATGAAGGTAAGTACATTCTAATACATTTATAATAGTTTTGATTAGTTACCATTAAGCCCCGTAAAAATAATGAACAAAAACATTATTTTTTTAGGACAAAAAATTTTACGTAATAAAGTAAAGCCTAAGCTTTATAAAGTGTGTTTAGCGTTGTTAAGCTTTCCCATTTATGTCATCGTATTTTTTGGTGCCTTACGGAACAAAGGGTGAAAAAAAATGTTCCCCCCCGATCCACCAAAAATAATAAAAAATATTAAAAGACATACTCTTTTGTACGCTAGATGTAGGGTATATTTGTTTTGAGCGAACGTTTGCAACGCCCAGAACTAATGGCGATAGAAAAAGAGACCTATGTATTCAGGATTCGGAAATAAAAGAAACCGTTTCATGGATGTCCGTCTGTTTGTCTGGTTTTCTGTCTGTCTGTTTCTGTACAGACAATAACTCGACAACGCTTGTAACAAGAGATTTGAAATTTGGTACAATGATATCTCATTAAAATTGCAAGGTAAAGTTCCAAGGTGAGCATAATCGGGCAACTCCTTCTTAGTGTTGCCATATAAGACTGAATCATTTTTATACAAAAATATTGATTTTGTTTACTGAAAATTTACGTTTTGAATTTCTTTCGGTATAGGTATAATGTTATTGTATCATAAAACAAATATTACATTGAAAACTTGTTGTGAATGTGATAGTAGGTAGGAGGTGAATGTGAAAACTATTCATATATATTATGTAAGTAAATAATAATAAGTAAGCAATATTAATGAATATTTATTCACAAAAAATAAATTTAATTTGATCAGAGTAAACCAATTTATTTTTATTAAACAGAGTCTGTAAATCCCATAATAAAACTTTCCGTATATGCTCGCGGCAAAGTTTGAAATTTTTTTGACATTAATGGTTTTTTATTTAATTCGTTCAGTCAGGCAAATAATATCGCATAATGCTCACAAATAATCGTTTACGAGCAAATAAACAAAATTAGCAAATTTGTAATTTTACTGACCCCAAAAACCACCAAGGACTGAGTCACAGCCGAAACAGACGAAATTTTTTAAAAAATGTCCGCCATATTGAATTTTGAAATTCTGATAACGGATTCGGAATCAGCGACCCCAAAAACCCCCGTGGACTGAGCTACAGCTGAAACAGACGAAATTTGAAAAAAATGTCCGCAATATTGGATCCGCCATTTTGAATTTTGAAATTCTGATAACGGATTCGGAATCAGCGACCCTAAAAACACCCGAGTAACAAATTTCACATTAATTAAGTAATTAAGTAAGGAGTTATTAATTTTGGCCAGGTTTTTGGGTCAAATACTCCACTGTGCGCCGCCCGTAAGAGCAGTAATCTCAAAACTGTGTACATAAAGTTTTGTATGGTGTGACTCGGGAAATTTGAACCCCGCAAATTGCTTGGATGTGCCGAAAATATTCCGAAATTTTTGGGATATTTATAAAGCCGGAGGTACACGATACGGAAAACGTCATATTTATAAGGAAATATCTTTGTGGATGTCACTTTTGACACATCGAGTCACACGATAAGCAAAAATGAGTTTGCAACCTGTATTTTGCAATTCACAGATTACCGCGACGCCGTGCCGCCCGTAAGAGCAGTAATCTCAAAACTGTGTTCATAAAGTTTTGTATGGTGTGACTCGGGAAATTTGTACCCCGCAAATTGCTTGGATGTGCCGAAAATATTCCGAAATTTTTGGGATATTTATAAGCGATACACCATATTGCTTATCGTCGAGTCACACGATATGAAATACGGCGTATCGCTTATAAATACGACGTTTTCCGTATCGTGTACCTCCGGCTTAAGCGATACACCATATTGCTTATCGTCGAGTCACACGATATGAAATATGGCGTATCGCTTATAAATATGACATTTTCCGTATCGTGTACCTCCGGCTTAAGTCTCAAATTTTTTTTACATGTTCTAGCTGCCGGTATTACCAAAATATCGTTTTCAGACATTTTCCGCCTCGGGTTTGATCAAAATTTTTCCAAAAACCAAAGGAACTTTTCGGAGCAGCATATGAAAGCAGACTCAAATTCGTTTGACAGTTCAACATAAAGCAGTTCATCTGCCATACAAATTTGCTTCTGCTGTCAAATTCTGGTTTATTTGTCAATCAATTATTTGAAACCGTTATAAAAAAAATTTAGGACCTTGTTGAAAAATTCTTCTATGTCCCATTCTAGCCTTCAGTCTATTAAATGATGTTTATTTCATTATAAATTATAATCCATTCAAAAATAAAGAAGTTATTTGGGGATAACTTGGTCGATTTCGCAATTTTAGGTATATCTTCCACTTAATATAGATGAATTAAAAATGCTGCATACCCTTTTTTGTATATTACAAAATCTCATAAAAAAGTTAAACCCTTATTTATGCAGTATGCTCTTATATTGAGGTTAATTCAATTCAAAATTTTTATAACTAAACAATGTTCAAAACGACCCTTAAATGAACTTATCCAAATAAACTTTACTGATGCGAAAGTGAGTTCCTTGCTTTCTAATTTTGTAAACACCCGTAAAAATATCAATAATAAAATTATATAGGTACTATTTACATAAATGAATTGAAAAAAGATTTTATGAAGTCCAATTCATTGATGGGACAACTATTAGTAATTAAAATAATAGGCATACAATGTCGTTTCCTTAATAATTATTCGACAACAAAGAATATTGATGTTTTTGATTTAACAGTTTCAGTTGAAGTATACACTACAGCGGACGCATCAAATACATCATTATTAACGAAAAACGAAATCAAATTTTGGTACCTAAAGTTTACTTTCAGATTTCCTTTCTTTCGAGATCAAGATCATAAGACTTTTGCAATCAACTATTATGAATCCTACAAAAATATTAAATTTTACGGAAAAAATGTTCATAAATCAGAACCAAATTAAGAATAAATGACTTATATTAAAGAACTGATTGCCCATTGAGTGACTTCAGTAGGTAGCGCCTCGTATTTGCTTACACATTGATTAACTTGTCCGTTCGTAAGAAGAAGCCTGTACATCTGGAACTCTTTTTGCACTTTGGATGCACTAGAGCTAACTAGTGCAATAAATTCCATGTTTATCAAGTGTTCAAATGCTTTAAGGGCCACTGGTCTTTCGATACCTTGCATAATCGAAGTTGTCTTACAGAACTTCTGGAATCTGGCGAAAATTATTTCGAAGTTAAATGGATCTCGATCATAAATTTCTGAATGGTGCTTCATAGATATTATTAAACATAGTTCCAGAACCGATATGCCAGTTAGGAGAGCGAGCTTGTCATCCATATTGTAAGCAGTTACCAGTTGAACTACGTCCTCACGTTCTATATCTTCGTGATTCTCGTTTAACTTCGATACAAGTTGAAATAGAAACGTTTTAAAAAACTGCTGCGTAATATCAAAATCGTAAAGATTTTCCAAAACAGATCTTACAATTGGATCGCCACTTAATTCTTCGATGTGTCCATTCCATAATTCAACTAATTCTTTCGGGAACTTATATCTTTTTGGGTTAAATTTCCTTCTAAGGAAGAATAGTTCTGAATGTCTCATAAAATCAGTAAGTGGAATTCCTTCTTCTATACAAGTTAATTCTTTTTCAGTAGGTAATTTTAGGAAACTTTCAAATGATTTCATTCGTTCTTCAAACTGATTTGCTTCTGGGAATAAAAAAACTTGGCGATGTGAAAATCTTGATTTAACTCTCTTTTCCAATAGTTCAATTACATCCAGGCGACAAGTAATGCCTAGTACACAAACAGGTGCTTGAGCTGATTGTGACACATCGAATAAATTATATAGCAAAGTTTGATTATGATGACTGCAGAACAAATCGAATTCATCAAGGATGAAAATTATACTTTTGGAAGTCTTGTTTCCGGATTTTAAGCATTCAAGGAGAAAAGCGAGATTCTCTGCAAACGATCCAAATACTTTTCCGTCAACAGCGTTTTCCAAATTTAATTGTACAGTAGCAGATTTTAGAGCAAGCCTGTCATCTGTATGAATTAATCCATTTAAGTAAACAATGAGAGTGCTTTTGTGAAACTCCTTTTTCGGCATTAATACACTTAAAACAGAAGACAGTAGCTAAAATAAGTGCATGATGATGATATGGATTGTATTTTAAAGAATTTCACATTACCGTAGTTTTACCGCATCCTCTTGGACCAATCAACAAAGCTGAATTTGATTCACTGTACTCAGCAGTCCTGCGAAGAAGATCGTGAATAGTTTTCCACTGATTTGGATGACCATAAAACGTAGTATTATCTGTTTGTAAGCGTTCTTTTAAAAATTCCTTTATCACTGGTATCCAACTTGTGTTGCCCGACTTCATTGTGTCTCAAATGTAAATTCTAGAAATAAAACTTTAAATAAAACAATTTGACAGTGAAATTTGCGGTAAAAGTGCATTGAACTAAAATTATTTTAGGGTAAAATCCTAGGAGCGGGTACTGGTAAACCTGTCAACAGTAATTCGAGCTGTCCTCTCAAGTAAAAGTGCGTGCTTCTATTACTACGTTTCCATGTGCAAGGTTGAGTTGGAGTTAAGTTATCGTTGAGTTAATAAAACGGCCGCTTAACCTGAAGTGTTTCCATGTACTTGAGGAGTTGAGTTGATAGTTGGGCATTTGGTGTTAGAACTCAACTCAACCCGACCTTTTTCGTGGAGTTAACTTGGATTTAACGAAACTTGCGTTTCCATGACCACTAACTCGAGTTCAACTCGAGTTGAACCCCGCATGGAAACGTAGTACATGACCACTAACTCGAGTTCAACTCGAGTTGAACCCCGCATGGAAACGTAGTAAATATTTTTCGCATATCGGCAAGCACGCATTAATATGTTTTGGTGATAACCGCGCTTGTCAAATGTCAGCAGTACGGGAACAGATTGAGTTTCGCGACTTGGGCAGAAGTGCGTCTTTCGAATTTTCTTCGCATATCGACAAGCACGCATTTGTATTTTTATATTAATTTTAATTCTATATCAATACTAAATTTTAATTGCAACGTTCATCAAATTGGCACATGCATGTCAGCATATGTCAAATTGTGAAGTTGTAAACAATGAAAATTAACAGAGATTTCTTGATTAATATAGTGTTGTGAAGTGTAAAAACGTGATAAATGTGTTTAAGTAGACTTGTGGCGGGTTTTAGTGGTTTTTGCAACTAAATTTTGTGGATATAATACGTCAAAAAACCGAAAAATTACATGAAATTTTTTCATCGTAAATTGTATTTTTTTCCAAAAGTATATACGTCGCATAACTTTTTGTTGCATATTCTTGGTTTTTTAACTAAAATACATGTCTCCACAAAATTTCATTGAAATCCGCCCCAGGTCGCGAAAGTCAACTTTTGCCGCAGTACGTTTGAACCTTTTCATATTTTGGGATATCGGTCAGGTACCCTGTCCTTAATTATTAAACCTAAAATCACTTTTTGGTTTTATAAAATATGTAAACAATGATATTTACAGAACAAAGTTTGACATTTCAGGCCAGTGACACGCAAGATGGTAGAAGCACTAATCAGATGTACTTTACCTTATATTTTTGTACCATGGGTTGAAGTGACATGCCATTTTAACATTTTTGAGGTTAAATATTTCCAAAACTAATCTGAATTCCTAAGAAATTCCTCCGGATGCGTCACTTTTAGGCCAAAATACATGTCCATACAAAATTTCATTAAAATCCGCGGCTTCCTTCTTTGTGTTGCGCCTCGTAAACTTGTAATTCTCTCTTCTTTCAACGATAAAACGAAGGTCCGTATCTTTTTGTGCGAAACCACAGAACCTGCCTTCTGGAAATTTCAAAAACGTTTGAAATTACAACAGGTGTCATGTAGTAATAAATTGAGATTGGTTATAGTTTTTTTTGCAGATTTCACTTACTTTGAACCTTTTAACTGCAGAGTATCCAAAAGTTAAAATGAATGAATTCTGGTTGTCAAATTTCAGGCACCCATTTATATGACAACTGTGGAACGTATTTTCAGCAACCGAGCTGCATACTAAGCTTTTATCTTGTAAATCCGGCCTTCACAGTGAAATTTATTATTTATTTAAATTTTAAATCGCCTTCTGAATCTTGACAATTTTTTTTTTCCTTCGATCCACAATTACAATGTCCCGCGGAATGAAACGGGAATTTCTCAAGATTAAGCAACCGAGCAGCGTCTTAAGCCGGAGGTACACGATACGGAAAACGTCATATTTATAAGGAAATATCTTTGTGAATGTCACTTTTGACACATCGAGTCACACGATAAGCAAAAATGAGTTTGCAACCTGTATTTTGCAATTCACAGATTACCGCGACGCCGTGCCGCCCGTAAGAGCAGTAATCTCAAAACTGTGTACATAAAGTTTTGTATGGTGTGACTGGGGAAATTTGTACCTCGCAAATTGCTTGGATGTGCCGAAAATATTCCGAAATTTTTGGGATATTTATAAGCGATACACCATATTGCTTATCGTCGAGTCACACGATATGAAATACGGCGTATCGCTTATAAATACGACGTTTTCCGTATCGTGTACCTCCGGCTGTAAACATAAAATGGATTCGCAATAGCGATCATGTGAATTTCTTGCAACGAGCTTGAGATTACAAGGTGAAATGTTGATGTGTTTTCTCAAATTAAATTTGCTGTAAAGTAACGATAATACGGCGTTTACACCGACGAGGTTATACGGCGTTTACACCGACGAGGTTACGTCGCTTTTCGAGGTTTCGGGGGTAACCAGGTACTTAATCACGAGATTTCCCATACAAATCGTAACCTCCTCGCTCACCAGAATGAATGAAACCTCGTACTTAATCTCCTCAATTCAATGCACGAACCCGGACCCGAACGATTCAGCGCAATTCAGCAAACAGCTGTTTGATAAATCGGACTTTTGTGACTGCTGTCAAGATTTGAAATTCAAGATTAAAGACAGTTTGCTGCGTACATACTTGATATTTACATATTTTTTCGTGAACATGGAAAGTTTGAAGCAGAAAAGAAAGAAAAAAGCTATTATTTCTGCCTTGCTGTCAAATAAAGTAAACAAAGATGACATGCAAATGTCAGAGTTAAGCTTGTCACTGGTGGTGTAAACACTTTGAGATTAACTTAATCTAACCTCGAGTTAATCTCCAGTGTAAACGCCGTATAAGCGCACGATGTATCTCCCATCTGGATTCCTTGAATGAGATTCAGTGAAAAAGTTTTCGCATTGTGCATCCTCGTGACTCATTTG
Source organism: Leptogaster cylindrica (assembly GCA_963082835.1). Classification (NCBI taxonomy): domain Eukaryota; kingdom Metazoa; phylum Arthropoda; class Insecta; order Diptera; family Asilidae; genus Leptogaster; species Leptogaster cylindrica. The sequence continues at coordinate 13,450,606 of OY720106.1, forward strand.
ATGCTGATCACTTGCGATGTCTTCAATTTCCCAAAACCGGGTAATTGAGTCGCACTCCGTTACCTGAGAACAGAAATTGTGGAAAACGTTTTGGGGGCTATCTCTTGAGCATGAAATGGAGACTGAAGGGGGCGAGGGATGTGAAATTTCTCCGAAGATGATCCAGCCAAGAGAGGTCCTTTGGGCTGCGGGGGTGCCTTTCTTACCTTGAATCAGGCCTTCTTCCAGAATCGCTGCGTAAATATCAGCTCCTAAGACCAGATCGATCTTACCTGGATGATCGAACCATGGATCGACGAGGGTTAGGCCTTGGAGAAGTTGCAATTGGGGAACGCATGCCTTTCTGGGAGGAAGGAAATCGGTTAGAGAGTCGAGCACCGCTGCTTGTACTTCAATTTTTGGTGTGGCCTTATACGGCGTTTACACCGACGAGGTTACGTCGCTTTTCGAGGTTTCGGGGGTAACCAGGTACTTAATCACGAGATTTCCCATACAAATCGTAACCTCCTCGCTCACCAGAATGAATGAAACCTCGCACTTAATCTCCTCAATTCAATGCACGAACCCGGACCCGAACGATTCAGCGCAATTCAGCAAACAGCTGTTTGATAAATCGGACTTTTGTGACTGCTGTCAAGATTTGAAATTCAAGATTAAAGACAGTTTGCTGCGTACATACTTGATATTTACATATTTTTTCGTGAACATGGAAAGTTTGAAGCAGAAAAGAAAGAAAAAAGCTATTATTTCTGCCTTGCTGTCAAATAAAGTAAACAAAGATGACATGCACATGTCAGAGTTAAGCTTGTCACTGGTGGTGTAAACACTTTGAGATTAACTTAATCTAACCTCGAGTTAATCTCCAGTGTAAACGCCCTATAATACGAAAATTCTAGGAAAACACCAAAATAACATTTCACAGCTGATTACTTTTTAGTACAAAGATTTCCTACCATGTGGAAATTACGGCGCTGGTAGTAGTGTGCCGAGTTGAAGTGAGTTCCCGGGGGTGTGTTTCGATGGCGAGTTCTTATGGGAAATTAACATGGGCTACGTCACTATGACGTCATGAACTCACTTCTGTGCTCTCGTGGGCCCAGAGTATTAATCGCTGAATTAAGCTGTCGATTAAAACAACCTTTTGACAGGAAAATTTTTTAGCGACCGAGCTGTATTCTAAGCTATTTGTTAAAAGGTGTTCAAGTTCATAGATTTGAAGAACAAAATGTTTGATTTTCCCGGACGGTGGCAATTATTACAGTTTATTTATTATAAATGTTATCAGATTGAAGAAAAAATTAATCCGCAGCCGGTAGGATTCGAACCTACGCTCCCAGAGGGAATCTGATTTCGAGTCAGACGCCTTAACCACTCGGCCACGACTGCTTGTAGTTTAATTTGGTTAAAGTAAGCAGTTATCAAAAATATATTTTGAATTTATACTGGAAAGTTTTAAAGAAGAAAGAGAAAAGGGTACATTTTTCTGAATTTTTAGCATGAACGTTCATATTCTGCCTATTGGAAAGTTCGTAATGCATACTTTTTATCAAAACGTTATTAGCCCTCCTATTGTATTCCGAACAGAAGTTATAATGTTTTTTATGAACTCACCTAACTGCACAGATGAAAAACTTTCAGCGTCCACACTTGAATTTTAACCATGAAATAAAGTTAAATTGAAACATAGAAACGTGCAGTTTTCTTGTGCCATTTTTATAATATTTCATAATCCTCTTCAAAGCATTTTCCGCCGCTGACTTGGGTGAAAGACCTTGCCTTAAACTTTCAACAGCTGTAAATGATGGAAGAAAGCGCATCATAATATCGCAGGTATTTTAAATACTGCCGGAATTTTAACGCATCTATTACATAGAAAACGTTTGCTGCTTCAAACGTACTAGTACGAGGATTCCAAATGAGTAGCTGTCTACTACACGGCGCGGTGTACGTGCGGTTCTCAAGGAGGAACAGGAAGAAATTTGTTGGCTTTGGTGTGGATCTTACTCTTGGGGAAGGGGAGAGGGGGCAAACAATGAAAAATGCCTACTTTCAGGGGCGCCGATTTAAAATATGTAAACTTAAATTTATTTGTTCAAAATGCAATAGTAATATATTATGCAGCTACATTACAGTGCTGTTTTAAAAAGGATATTTTCCAAGAAAATTACACCTCTGGAGGGGTTCGTCTTTTCTTGGAATATTTTTTGTGCAATAAGAACCAAAGTGAATAATATCAATTTCAGAAAGCACAGTACACAATTTTTTGTTGCATTGTTGAGTGCACTTCTCTTATTACTAATTGCCGTTTATTCCGGTAGACTTTGAATTTCAAACAATCACTATTACTAGTTTAATTATTTGTTATGAATTTATTTTTCCCAATGGGTTCGATTGCTCAAACGGAAGATATTTATTTGCAAATCACTTTATCCCAAACCCTTTTGCTATCGAAAACATATTATCACGGTTCTTATCTAAAAATACACCAGGCCTCTCCATAAACACGAGTGGTACTTATTAATAAAAACCCATAACAATCAATCCAACAAGAATATTTCAAGAAGTTTACATTTTTTTGTGATGTATGTAAATATCGTATTAATCAGTTCACGGTGTGTTATCAATAATAATTCTGATATCTAATCAAATGTGAGTATATATGACAGGGTAGAAAATATGAAAGTTTAGCCGAAATTTACTCCAATAAATTTCCGCTACTGCAAAAAAGGCCTTTTTACCTCGTGAAAGAAAGTGTTTTTAAATTTAGTACACACATTAGAATTAGTGTGCTTATTTTAATTGATAATTATTAAATTCGGTAAAAACAAACAGCAATTGGACCTTAAAAATATTGATTGTATTTCTTTTATACGTAAGAAGTGCTTAGATATTTAAAATCAAATATGGTAGATATTATAAATAAGCTTATTAATTATCGAAATATTCTTATGATACAACCGTTTTTTCTAAGTACATGCAAAGTTCCGAAAGCGTTTACCATGTTATTGTACATGCATCGTTAAGTGAATTATGCTTATTTCTGCAATACTTTCGCATTGTTTCTAAAATTTTTAAACTCACCAAAATTCGAATTTGTGACTGAAGGGTAAAAATTTCTTAATTTTTTAGTGTGATTTTATTATTTAAAATTTTTTGTACTCAATTAGCAGTAAAATAAGAAAATTACAAGTCCTCCTTTGAGAACTATATGGTGTGGCATTTTATTAGGTATTCAATGAATAGAATAAATAAAATAAAATAAAATAAATAGAATAAAACTGATAGCGCAGCGGGAGGAGAATCGGACGAAGATGCTGGTTTTCGAGTCTTCCGTAATCGAATTTTTTTTTTTCAATATTTTTTTCCATAGAACCATCAAGATATTTTCGTGAAATTTTGTATACAATGTATAGCCTATACATGTTTATTATTTATTGGTCTTCGCTTTGTACAGAGAAGTTTTTTGTAGTCTTTTAACCTCGCTTTTAAGCATAATTTTTTTTTAAATACATAAACTGTGGTTACCTTAAAATAATGCATTCTATCAAATTTCTATCCGATTCTCACAAAACGAATGGATATTTTTAATAATATAATTAGTGATACAAGAATGGCAAAACTCTGTACAAAATTATCATAAAATGAAATCATCTTTAATTATTTTTAATTAATTTTAGTTGTCACCATTTTGAAAATACTAGATGAACTTCGTTTTTACGGATTGGTTTTTTAATTATTAGTCCAGTACAGAAGTGAGAAGAGAATAATGAGATTACGTATAACTTTGTAGTTTGATAAAGTGCAGTCACCAAAAACAGTTGTTCAAATGATCATTGTAAAAATATTATGTTCCAGATATTGTTTTAGAATTCTTCTCGAGTTTTATCTAAATGCTAAGTCCACACAGTACCTACGTTAAGAGATTGCGAAATAGCATACGCAGATCGTCATTGAACTAGAGAATCTGAAAATTTAATCAACTTTTCAGGGAAACAATTTTTGTTCGCCTTGTAACGGCATTGATTGATTTATTAACCGTGATTAGTTATTGGAAGTGCAAAAACTGTTGAAAATCTGTGCAATAAGTAAAATAAAATATTAACTGTAAAAGATTATCAGATCACTTACAAATTCTTTGTATTTCTCTTCTTTATGAAAATATTACCGCGAATTCTATTAAGTCACATTATCTATATTCTATAAAGCGTAAATTTTTACTAGGACAAGATGTCTTGCTCCGCTCCAACGTTCGAGTCTGTTTTTCTTGAATCGAATCCTCTCGAGGCGCTGCGAAAAGCAATTGGGCAACTCTCATTGGGTGAATATGAACAACATGCTGCGAATTCCTTACTAGATAAAATTCAAGAGATCCAAGATATTTTTAAAATCTTGTCACAAGCTGAAAAACAAATGTTTACTGATGAAATGGTTGAAAATATTTCGAGTACAGTGAAACGAATTAAATCAAAAGTTGTGGAAAAAGTGGTTTATGATAAAGTGGCTTCATTTACATTTCCCGTAATATCCATTTTTCTGTTAATTTCAATATTTGGTTAGATAACAATTTATTTTGACAAAGAATTTATAAAAAATATATATTCTTTTTTTCAGTTATATTCGGATACAAACTTTATAACTCTCTCCTTGACAAGCAGAAGAAACGTGCAGACAAAGTAAAGGCTAAACTATCAAAGAAAAAGAAGTAAATTAAGAATCTTCAATTGATTTTACTGTTTTGTGCAATCTAGTTTATGTTTCTACTTTTGTGTACACTATACGTAAATTAGTTTCTTTTTCAGTACATCGAAATGTAATTTAATGTAGTATAAAATTCTGTAGTTGAATAAATTTAACGAATTTTTATTGCTGTTCCGTTTTTCATATATTCCCAACGATTTTAATACGTAATTCAAAAATATAAATCAAAAATTTATTGAATGACATTCATACTGTTGGATTAAGATTAACAAAATCGGAATTGAAAATCATGTTATTTAGTTCCTTAAACTTCAGTCATTACTTCGAGCTCTTCAATAACATTTCCATAAATTCTGTCGTCATCGATTTTCACGTTATAATCGTGATCACTTTCATTCTTTTGCACAATTACTGCGGGACGTTCGGCAGTTGCATATGTCACGCAGCTATCTGGATTTTCTCTTACGACGCACTCATTTTCATCGTTTATCGGCTCACCAATAACCCCATCATCTAATCCGTCATCATCATCAATAAAAGTATCTGTTGATGGAACATTGTCACGAAATCGAAAGTCTGCCAGAGATTTCCTTTTCCTAGTTGGTCTTTTAGAGGAGGCTAAATCATATTGAGAATATAATATGCATTGTTGCATACAAAATGTAAACACAACTTTCAAACTTACCATTTACTGCATGTTTTGCGCGAACGTGAGAGTTCAAAATCCCTTTATTGGGATAGGATAAACCGCAATCTTCGTAGGGACATTTGAAGCTAAAACAGATTACTAGATAAACAGTTTCATAATGATTATATCAATGGTACGAACTTTTTAATTTGATAATGTCGTCTTGTATGTAATTCCAGTCCGTAGCGTCGTCGAAATCCTTTGCTACACAGGGTACAGACATAGGGTGTTTCATTTTTATGTTTTCGCATATGTATTATATGCGATTCCTTGTAAATAGCAGTGTGCGGACATAAATCGCACTTGAACCTTTGAAGTTTCTCGTGCACAGATTGCTCATGATCAGTTTTATCGCAATTATTAAAGTATCCCTTTTTGCAGTATTTGCAGAAAAACCTCTTTTCCTGCAAATGAACCATCCTTTTATGGACCTGATAGTTTTTATAGTTCTTCAACACTTTCCCACATTCTTCGCAAGTGAAAATTTTGTGTGTAGAATTAATATGCTTATCCAAATGGTCCTGAGTCGCGTAACTTGTGTTGCAAAACGAGCATTGAAAACGATCTAAAATTATAATTGAATTTATGTAAATAGCAAACAATAATATTGTTTCTAATTGTTCATACTAGTATTGTGCTTTCTTGCGGTGTGCACAGCCAGGGCCATTTTTGTAGCAAATCTTTTTATACAGAAGTGGCACTCAAAAGCATCGCCATTGTGCTCACTCTTTAAGTGAACTCTGTACATATTACTGTAAAGACCAATATTTATGGTAAACACAATAAAAACTAGAAAGTAATGTGTAATTATAGTTATAGAAACATTCGATAAGCATTCTTTAGTTATCGTCTTTTTTATATCTTACTTTCTAATCTATATATAAAATCCAAAACCCACTGACTGACTTATTAACTGATCACTGTTTCTCGGGAACCGCTGAACAGTTTTTTATGTAAGTATACTCCTACAACTTATCACTAAGAACCGGTGTTTTGAAATTCCAACCCTAAAGGGGTCAAATAGAGATGATATTTCGTTTGAAAATCAGTCATTTTTGAAGTAAAAAAATTCTAAAACTTTGTATTTTGCCTTTTGTTAGAAATAATGAAACACGTGTACCAGGATCTTTTGAAATTCCACCCCTGAGGTTTAAAATACGGGATGAAAGTTTGAATGAAAATTCGCCATTTTTGCAGTAAAAATTTCATAAAAATTGGTATTTCGCCTTTTTGGTCAGAAAAAAAGTTCAATGAAAACTACCAACCTCTACTGTAATTCCACCCTTAACCTATGTTAAATGTATGTATATATATGGGGGTAGTTGTAAATTCAAAATGTAATATGATGTACATTATATGTAAATTATGATTTTCACCGTAAAACCGGGTAGACCCCTGCTAGTAATCGATAAATCTATTCTCTGTCACCATTAGTTAGTTGAGCACCAAAACCGTGCTCAAATCTAATATATCCTTCGACCTACATCTAGGATGTGAAAACATAATTTTGCCAACACTTACTCATCATAAAAGCTTTGCATGCATTTCGGACATTTGTGTTCCTTGTTATCATGTTTGTGCCTCTTGTGTGATTTCAAACTAGTCCATTGAAGATAACTCGCTGTACAACCCTGTAGATATTTATAAAGTTATGTATTGCCCAGATCAGTTCCAGATGTTTTTAATAACTTACAGGGATATCACAAACGTAATGACGCATAACTGGAAAAGTCTTCCGCTTATCCACGTAATCTGCATGAGTCAATTTGTGTGTCTTCAGCTTTTTGTATTGATCGTAACTTAAAGGACATAAATCACAATAAAAATCCTTTCTCTCATGCGAGTTTCTATGAGTAAACATATTTTCGAGAGAATCGTAGGCCATTTCGCAATATTCACAGCAATAGCTAATTTCAAGTATTTTCTGTAGAAGTTCTGCGTCATCCACACCATGGTATTCCTCAACATGTTTCTAAAAATAATGTCTGTTATTTTCATTCATATTTCATCCAAATAATTTACGTTTGCAAGTTTATCATCGTCGGCAATGAATCCGCATTTGCTGCAACTTTTAATTGAAGTCGGTTTTGGTTTGGAATGAGACAAAATATGTTTATTCAGTAATGTTCTCTTAATTAATATTTTTCCACATATGTGACATTCATATGTTCTTTTCCCATGAACAGATATCTGTAAGAAATATTGCAAAAGCATTAATTTCAATGTACGTACATATACAGCTACTTTTTAATACACCTACAATATGATCCTTTAATAGTTGGTTGTAGAAATAAGATTTGTTGCAGAGATCGCAGAAAAATTTACGATCTACATTGTGTATACCCTCATGAAATTTCAAGTTTTTTTCTGTTAAAAATACTCGATCACATCTGAAAAACCACCAGTGTTAAAAAATGTTAGATATTTTTAAAAAATAGTGCCTTATGCAAACAAATCCTAGATTTTTCTCATGTTTGTACATAATATGCTCGTAGAACTCGTCTTCATCTCTGAACATGATATCGCAAATCATGCAAGCTTTAGGACGACGTTTATTTAGGTGGAATTGCTGATGGAACCGATACCTGTAATTTATCTTTACACTAATTTTGTATAATTATTAGAAATATTATTTAGATGCCTTTTATTTGATTTAAATGTCCTTTTACAAATGCCGCACTCTGTCAAGCTTCGAGACAACTTCTCTCCTTTGTAGCACGAGTGTTTATTGTACGACGCAAAATCGGTAAATGTCTTATCACATTCGCAACATTGCGAATAAATTGTTAATCTGAAATTAAAATCTTACAATTTTTGGCAGTGACAGCGTTATTTATACATACGATTCCAAATCGTAGTGCTTAAAAACGAAATGAAAGCTCAATGCTGTTGAACTTTTAAAAGTATCGCAGTTATTATCAATAATGCAAGGATATGCATTCTCCTCTACGCAATGCATCTCAGTTGTGTGCATTATAATATCCGCGTGCTGTTCTAGTCCTTGAGAGCACAACTGAAATTTAGCATTAGTAGGTTATTAAATTTTGAAATGCATTAATTGTTATACGCACGCGGCAATTTATTTCATGTGGGAACATAAGATCCATGAATTTACTTCGTAATACTTTTGTTTTGTACTCGATAAGATCAATTTCTTGATCATGTTCCTCCAATGAGTCAATGTTTCGGTAGATTTCATGATTATCAGGATCTGTAAGTTTATGATTAATTGAATTTACAATCAACTCCTTGCATACTCCAATATCAGCAATTACCTGAATCGCCATCTGTGCCTTGTTCTTCGTTCATTTCATAAGATTCTGGTGCAGTACATTGGGAAGTGTCGTCTTCCTCATTTATTTCCTTTAAATTCGAGGAACCAGATAAAATCAATTCTTGTTCACTTTGATAATCGTCTGCATTAAGATCGTTTTCAATATCTACCTCTGTTTCACTTTTTACTTTTATTGGTTCTACAACAATATCGAAAGTACTCGGCCCCGGATCATTTTCAATATTTTTTTGCATAACATCAAATACTTCAATAAGGGTATTCAGACATGTTTCGCATAATGCTTGAAATTTGCTTTTGTCCTGTTCTACTTCGAGCTCAAAACAGAAATGCAACAATTTTTTGAGTTCTAATTCCATTCCAGTTTTATCAAAAATAAGTTGAAAGCTTTTATATAAATCCGTGCCGCATCGAAGACATTTTTTTGGCTTTTTTGGTGGACGGCCTTTTCTCATAGATAAGGACATATTCGTAAAAATTTTCGTTTCCTTTATGCAAAATTTTTTACTTTTAAATCGAATTTTAAAATTTACTCAATCATAAATTCTTAGCAATCTTGTTTATCTAATTTCTTTGCACACGCTAGCAGCTGCAATATTCAGTTATTTACAAAATTGATGTATAAAATATATATTGATAGCTTTACAAGTGATACACTGATTATGATGATTATGTTGTACTTATTAACGGAATTATTTTATGGTTTTACGATCAAGATGTACTGTATTTTATAATTTGGCAGCTTTAGAAACATTACTTGGAAATGGAAACGTACGTGCCAAATGTCAAAATTAAATTATGAATGTCAAACTCATTGTCATTAAATGTCAACTTTAAAACTGTTAAAACATCTTTTAGAGAAATTATTTATTTTTATAAACAAATTACATATTAAACTCTTTTAACTCGAGAGATTGATAGTTGCCAGTTCACTAGGTACTTGGCCACTTCAAACTTCCTCAGTGTTTATCTCTACGTAATAGAACAAGTTTGCGTTCAAACACATAAAGGTTTTCCTTGTAACAAAGGCGCGTCAGAAGTGTCAAATTATTGAAATCGCATTGTCACTTTCAGAAATTTTCATTTTTTGAAAATCGCAAATATGGTGGCAATATTTGAAAATATATTTTGGATGTTGTTGAATTTTAGGTAAAATCCTAGGAGCGGGTACTGGTAAACCTGTCAACAGAAATTCGAGCTGTCATTTCAAGTAAAAGTGCGTGCTTCTATATTTTTCGCATATCGACAAGCACGCATTTACATCTTTATATGAATTAATTACTCTAATTTCAACTAAAAGGGCATGTTTCTACTTTAATTCGCATATCGGCAAGCACGCATTAATATGTTTTTAGTGAAAACCGCGCTTGTCAAATGTCAGCAGTACCCGCTGCTAGGATCTAACCGAATTTTATTGCGTACAAAACACTCAAGCGGTAAACACAATTGGACGTTCGGCTTGGCCGACTTTCGAAACTTCCGACTTCGAGAACTTTCTGAAATTGTGCCTAAAGCCGGAGGTACACGATACGGAAAACGTCATATTTATAAGGAAATATCTTTGTGGATGTCACTTTTGAGACATTGAGTCACACGATAAGCAAAAATAAGTTTGCAACCTGTATTTTGCAATTCACAGATTACCGCGACGCCGCGCCGCCCGTAAGAGCAGTCATCTCAAAACTGTGTACATAAAGTTTTGTATGGTGTGACTCGGGAAATTTGTACCTTGCAAATTCCTTGGATGTGCCGAAAATATTCCGAAATTTTTGGAATATTTATAAGCGATACACCATATATTGCTTATCGTCGAGTCACACGATATGAAATACGGCGTATCGCTTATAAATACGACGTGTACCTCCGGCTTAACACAATACAACTTTTCGAACTTTTGCCAGTCTCATTCCTTTTTATCGAATAAATCCGGTATTCACGGCTTTTGATATTGAAAATATCTTTTTCCTTGATTAGAGATATTAAATTTTCTTCAAATGACATTTTTAAACTTTTATTCTTTTATTATTTCAAAAAGGACCAAACAAACGTAAACTCTTCGGGTGACTGTCAAACAAACAATAAGTATCAAATGTCGAAAAAGTTCGGCTCCAGTAGAAAGTAGACCAACTCTGAACTTGGCCGACTCAGCCGACTTTGCCTTTGTGTTAGGCACTACTCTAGCACGTATGTTTTACTCGAACTGTCAACAGTCGGCCAAGCCGAACGTCGTATTGTGTTTACCGCTTCATAATCTTAAAGTATGAAAATATGGAGGCGCTATAAACATGTAAATCGTACTACGTGTAGTGAAGCCTATTGCCTTCTCGCTCTAGCATAAATTTAACGCCTCATGTGTCATTTTCAGTGTGAAACCTAAACTGTCAAATACAAATTTTCAAAAATATTTGTGAAATACGAGCGAAATATAAGAGAATTTATTGTCAAATAGAAGTAAAAAAGCATAAAATATTTAAATTTTCATTAATTGATTATGTGATAAATAATATTTTAGTAATAAAGTGCGCTGTTTTGTGTTGCATTTTTGACATATTTTTGATATTTCTCCATATCGCCTTTGCCCCATTGGTGTGGAAACAAAACATTGCCCACGGGGGTTTCTTTATAATTTCTTATATGAATCATTTTTTAATCATTTATATATTTATTCGTCATTTTGTTTACTTATGCACAAACACAGCATTAATTGGTGTGGAAATACATTAATTTGTTTTTATTATGTTTCCTTTTATTTAAGTTCTCAATTTTCTTTTACTGACATAGACCGAATGAATATTTTAAAATATTAGATACTAAATTGTAAAATACGGGTTTTTCTGATAAAATACTTTATTTAATTCTAACTTTATTAACATTTATTTCTCGATCACGTTTAAATTGCGTTCTACACGGCGTCTGTCAAAATCAGACTTGTTCTCCCTCCTCAGATCTTGTTCTTCTTTATCGCGGTCACCCCTTCGGGACTCGAGACTCGTTCCTCAGTACTGCCTTGTTTATTAGTACTGCCTCATTATTAGTATGAAATTGAGATTTTACAGCTCGGCCAATCTGACAAGTTTGATCGCCCTCGATCATCTCCGGTACGTCATCATCTAGGAACTCGTAGTCTTCATATTCGTCGTCCAGGAACTCATAGTCTTCGCATTCGTCGTCGGAACTTCCATGATCAAGATTTGTTGTTTTCGTTGTTGTTTTAACACCGATCCCATTTAAACTGGAAACTGATGATGATGATGATTTCAAAGCTGTATTACTATTGATTTGTTGTCCAGTCGCAGAGCACTTAGATCCCGAAGGACCTTGCCCTCTAGTTCTGGGAGCAACGGGCTCCAGATAACGACGAGGGGAGGGGGGCTTCCTTTCAGGCGTTCTGGTGCTTTCTCTCAGGGGTCGATTCCTGTTCAAAGCTCTGGAACTGTTGTTGTTTCTGGTGGATGCCGGTGTAATCTTTCTGGGTGTCGTCAAATCGGGAACACTCTTTGGTTTCTTTATAATTCTGCTGCTGAATGGACTTCGGGTATTACAAGTTTTGTCTACAGGAGGATCGACTTTTAGTGTAAAGTGTGGTGCTGCTGAAGGATTCTTTGGTGTTGGAGGAAGTTTAGGTTTCTGGGATTTTGATGAACGTTTCGGGGTGGATGAGACAGATACTTGTTTGTTAAATTCTGCCTTAATATCACTTTCTTGTGAACGGGAACTAACAGAAGGAGTTTTCTTAGTGACGGTGGCTAGAGATGCTTCGGATTGGGTGGGCCTCAGCGCTGGTGGCGGATATAGCCTCGGGTTTGGTGATGCAATTAATCGTTTTGTGGTCACTGTTGGAATAACTCCAGCATTTTTTCTGGTTGGTGTTCTGGTTTGGCCCGGATTTAATTTCAGACTAATTGCTGCAATGGCTTCTTGCATAAATCGCAATTCCGGATCCTCATCGCTGTTAGTAGAATCGGTGTCTTCATTATTGTAAGGTCGCTGAGCTGCGTTGACTTCAGTTAATAGTCGTTGTCGATATTTGGGGTTTCGGCATCCCTGGCGAGGATGTCCTGGTTGCCAGCACCTAAAACACACGTCTCTGGGTCTGCTCTCGTAGGGGCACTGTGGTCTAATGTGTCCCGTGTTCGAACAATTATAACATCTGGGGCTGTTTTCCTCAGTCGGCGGTCTGTTTTCCTCCATCGGTGTTCTGCGGTGTCCTGTGTTGGTTGGTCGGGTCGTCCTTCTGGCTTCCGTGGAACTTCGGTAGCTTTGCGTCGGTGTGTTGATAATGTCTGAATATCTGGCGACCAATTCCTTTAATTCGGAAATGGTCCGTGTTCCTCTTAAGATGGCGGTCGCAGTACTCGACAAATTCATGTTTATAATGATTATGTCCACCACTTGTGTCTCTGTCAGCCGGTCCCTTCCCATCCTATCTCGTAACCTTTGCATCTCTAGAATGAAATGCAAAGCCGTCGTTCCCCTCGAACGGTTCCACATCTTTTTCCGCATTACCACTTCGATGTCTGCCGGGGTAGTATTCCTCTCAAACTCCTCTATCAAACTTCGTTTTAGTTCATGATAGGTGGAGGCGTCAGACGTAAATACAACGATAGCGGCGGCTGCTGTCAATGACCTGCGTAGATATAGAAGTCGTTGCATTTCGTCGGCTCGGATCAGATCCATCATGTCTTCGAAGTCGCTGAGAAAGGTGCGTACTCCGTAAATGATGTCATCTCCGCTGAACTTCACTAGGGAACCCTCTGCAATGTCTCGGAACTCGATTCTGCAATGGTTGTTGGGTAGCGCTACTGCTACCCGAGGAGATGCTTCGGCAGGTTTCGTTGTTTGTTTTGGTTTTCCGATGGCACCTTTTTGTACTGCCTCGTTAGACTCGATCAAGCATCTGGTAACCAAGTCAGACGCGATCTCTTGTTCCTCCAGCGCTAAATCGACATCCGTGTCGGTATCGGATTCGTCCGGTTTATTACTACAGTCGTCGTCATCGGCGGCTTCTGCATCACTAGCATTGTCCTGCTCAAACTTCTCACGAATTTCCGGCAATAGTTCGTTGTATAACTCAGTTAAATCAGCCAACCGCATCCGAGCACTGCACTCGATGCCATTTTCAACCAAGATCTTAAGGATCATGTACTACGTTTCCATGCGGGGTTCAACTCGAGTTGAACTCGAGTTAGTGGTCATGGAAACGCAAGTTTCGTTAAATCCAAGTTAACTCCACGAAAAAGGTCGGGTTGAGTTGAGTTCTAACACCAAATGCCAACTATCAACTCAACTCCTCAAGTACATGGAAACACTTCAGGTTAAGCGGCCGTTTTATTAACTCAACGATAACTTAACTCCAACTCAACCTTGCACATGGAAACGTAGTAATGGAAACGTAGTAAATCTATTCTTGATCAAGTCCAAAGTTGATCAACTCTATTGTATATGCAAGGTTCTCACGGGGTTTTTCGTTCAAGTTTTGTTAATCAACTTTAATCATTCAACTAAACTTGAATCGTGAGAACGCGCCTTTACTAAACTACTCGACTGAAATTTCGTTGTTCAGACACGTTTAGTTACTAAATTAATCGTTAAGGCCCGTCCAGATAGTTCCGCCTCCTTTCGTTCGTTCGCCTCCGTTCGTCTTTTCAACTTTTTGGTTCCATATACTGACCATGGAAGTGTCCACATAGAGGCGGACGGAAACGAACGAAAACGAACGGAGGGGAAAAACTTTGCCAAATTTCGAATTTTAAAGCCCGTCCAGATAGTTCCGCCTCCTTTCGTTCGTTCGCCTCCGTTCGTTTTATCAATTTTTTGGTTCCATATACTGACCATGGAAGTGTCCACATAGAGGCGGACGGAAACGAATGAAAACGAACGGAGGGGAAAAACTTTGCCAAATTTTGAATTTTAGGCGAAAGAGCGGACGGGCATAACCCCACTTTCTGCCTATCACAATAAATTTGAATTGAAATACGGTGAATCGTACGTATACAGTAAATTTAATGTAATAGAATGAATTTAGTGCAATCTCCGAATAGCTTACTCAATATTTCCATTGCTATTAAATTGTAAACAATGAATGACAAGTGTCAAAAGTCCAAAAGACGAAAGAAACGAAACGGTGCTATGTGGACATTACAAAAAAACGGACGAAAACGAAAGAAGAAGAAAAAACGAACGGAGGCGAACGAACGAAAGCAGGCGGAACTATCTGGACAGGCCTTTACTCGACTAAATTACTAGCGTAGTGCGAACAAGCCTTTAGATCTAGTTTAGATATTCTTTGCTTCAGTCATCACTTCATCGTGGTCATTTTTGACAGCAACGCGGATACTTTGTGTATTGTGTACCAACAAGCGAAACGCGTCTGTAGGTATTACACAAAAATTATTTTGAGTTGTAAAGAACATAATTTGGATATAATCTTCAAATGTCTTCCAAAGATGGCTCTAAAAACCGATGATATAGAAGGCGCTATATCAAAATGTGTGCGTTGTTCTGAAGATCTTCTAGATGACTTTCAATTAGTTTTTGATGACATTGGACTGGAGTTGGAACTCCAAAAACTACTATCAATATGTTTTGATTTGGATATAAAAATTCGCTTAGGAGAAGTCCAAGCACTATGCGAAAGCTGTTTAAACGATTTGATTGATGCTTTTGATTTGATACAAAGGCAATCTACTAATAAAGAATGTTCTGGGCTAATTCCCGGTAGTTCGAATTATAAGTCAAAATATTTTTCATCCAATAGCAGCTTAGATACAGTTGACTTAAGTGGTGAAGAAAATGGTGATCTTCAATCTCCCAAAGAGACCAAATCTACTGCTAAAAATTACCAATGCAGAATCAATAATGGTTCGTCGTCATTAAATAAAGTGAAGATCGACGAATGGGTGGCACTTGAACAAGAATTAGAAGATGATTGTAGTGACGTAGATACCGACCTTCAATATGAACTGAATAAAACCATAGGTAGATTCTACAATTAAGTATTACATTAGTGAATTAAGAAGATTAAATTACAGACAATAAGCACCAAAACGAAGCGGACAGCCACGTTGATTATTTGGATGATCTGGATACTGAAATAGACTTCAAGGCTTATAAAAATAAAGTTTTACAGAGCACCTTTAAACATGTTTGCTTTCCAGAAGGGATCAAATGTGCTGTGCGTGCATTCGCGGCTAGAATTTGATCCGTATAATGCCTAATATATTCACATTATCTTGCAGCTTTGTGACGTCGCTATAACAAGCCATGACGATATGATGAATCACACGAAACAATTCCACTGTGTGGAAGAATCTTCCTATTCTTGCATCGTTGATGGAAATTGTGGTGCTCTGCCAACACTCTTGGATTTGTCATTTCATCTTGTATTCAAGCACTATGATCTGGATACGTATGATCTAATTTAAATTTTCTTAAAATGTCAATTTATTTTTACATTTATTCAAGTCTTTCGATATACTGCAAGTGCCCCGAATGCGAGAAACGTTTTAATAACTTTGGATCATATAACAAACATTCTTGTTATCAGGAAAAGAATATATCAAGAACGAAAATAGATTGCGATGAATGCGGTTTAGTTTTTAGTTCTAACAAAAGGTAAATTCTAAATTCATGATAATGCAATTTACTTTTACAAACCTGATTACGTTATTTACAAGTTAATAACATTTTAATTACATTAATCGAATTTATATTATATATTTAAAGATACCGATTTCATCTGCAATTTCACTTAGAAAAACGGCGCCCAAAAGCATGTTTTATTTGTGACAAACTGTTTAGAGATCAGGATGAATTTTTTGAGCACGTTTCGTACAGCCATGAAAAAAATTTAGAATTTTTGTGTTTGAGGTTTGCAGTGAACCATTTAAGTAATTTATTCGAAAAATCTTTTATATAATTTTTTATAGATGTGATAAACTATTTACAAAAGCAGAGACATTTAATACTCATCAAAAATACCACAAAGAACATCGTTTTTTTCAATGTAATTTCTGCCCGAAAACTTACTCGAACAAGCATTATTTTAAAGATCATATGGTATATTTTTTCACTATGAATTATGCATATTGATTAAGTATATAAACTTAAATAAATAGATAGTGATCCATGGTGAGAAAAGCCCCTATAAATGCCATATATGCGGAAAATTTTTCATCAATCAATCTATGTTAAACAATCATCTGAAGACGCATGAAAAGCGAACTCCAATCGAACTGATAACTTGCAACAAATGTGGATTTGTTGCTACAAATGAAAAAGATGCTGAGGTAAGCAAACATTTAGCACTTTTGTTTCTATTCTATATTTAAGGAAAAATAGTGCCATTTAGAAAAACATGATAAAACTGCAACTACATTTGTTGAAGAAATTGTGAAATGCTTCGTATGCGAATACTGTGAAGAAGCTTACAATTCTCCGGATAATTTGATCAAGCATAGGAGCTTACACAATCCTAACGAGTTTATTTGCACAGAATGCTCAATAACCTTTTCTAGTTACAAAGAAATGAAAATTCATAGATCTCCGCAATCGAATTGCAATTACAAGGATACTCCACATTTCACTGCTTATAAATATTACCTATGCGATGTTCTGGTATGCTGAAAAAGTTTTTTTATTCTGTAATCATGATATCAAGTTTTAATTTATTGCAGTCATGTAAAAAATTTTACGCAAAGTTGTCAACACTAAATATTCACAAAAAATACCGGCACGAAAATAAACAATTAAAATGCTCAACATGCAATACAGAATTTCTCGAAAAGTAAGTCTAATTTAAGATAAGTCCAGTGCAATAAGGTTTTGATTCGGACAAAATTATTAACAGGGTGAAAATTGGTGGAAAACGTTCAGAATAATGTCCTGAGTGGCCCACCCAAAATCCCCGTTGGGGAAGGGCCAGCATCTTAAAAAAATGCTTTTGCGATTTATCGCTTATATCCTTAAATATCAAACTTTAGAAAAAGTGCTCCAAATAAAAGTTGTAGAGCATTAAATTCTGCGTGTAATTAAACCTAGCAAGAATGATTTGGACGACTCGCTACCAAAGTACAGTAGGCCAAAGTTGGATCAATTTTCCATATGAAAAATTTCCACCGAGTTGTATCTGCATACGTCTCAATAAAAACCATTTTTAAGGGGTACGGACGATAAAAAAGGTTGCAAACTATTAGTCACAAGATACACTATTATAAAACTAATAAATAAAACTAATAGATAAACTATTATAAAGGGCTAATAATGATGCAGGTATAATTCACTGACGGACTATTGGAGATCATGAAGAAGATGGTATATGGTTACTATATAATATGTAGTAATCAAATCAATTATAATATTATCAATCAAATGGTTTTTGCGTTTTATCTCGAAAACGAAGGAAGATACGTCAAAAATTCAAGAGAATAAAAATTTGTATTTTTGCTTGCTTTATCTAAAAAAAAAAATATCATAATTAGAAAAAAGTCAGTGGCGTACACATTTTTTGTCAATAATATTGATTAAGGTGCCCCCACGTACGCCACTGGACTTAATAACCTTAGTCTAGTTAAGGTGAAATGAGTTCCTTATTACTGCGAACAATGCTGCAAAATTTAAAAAAAATCGGACAAAAGATATTTCAGATATTGTTAAAAAACCGATATTTTATTAAAAGTTTAACACCCTGTATCTTGGAAACCATGCATTTCCGGACCTATGTTTATATGATCTTTTTTCCATGAAATGAACTCAGAAATCACCCCCTTAAATATTGCTGTGTTGTTTTTAAACACCTTGTATATACAACAGGGTGTAAGAGCGAAGATGGTCAACCCGCAACTGGGTGATAGGGAACCTCATGGCGAACAAAAAATTGTTGTACGAAAATATTCTATCTCCACCCCCTTCCGATTTAGAGGGGATTTTCTGATTTTTGGTCGTTTGCGAGGTTGTTGCACTAAACTGCCAATATCTCGGAAACTACTTCAGATATCTTAAAGTTTTATAGTAAATGTACCTTTCTAACAAGGTTATATACTAAAAAATTGAATGAGCCACTGAGTCAGCAGAGTGGTTTATACTTGGAATAATTTCATTTCCCAAAAATGACCTCAACATTTGTAGGCTTTTTACGCAAAATTTTTCAATTTTTTTTTCTGAGGTTATTATTTTAAAAACTGGCGGAAACATTAATTTTTATTTTAAAAATAAAAAAAGGATCTACCCCTTGCTTTCAGAAAGTTATGACAAAAAAACTGAAGCGAAATCACGAATTTCAAAATTGTGTCCTTGTGGAAAATAAAAGTTTTTGCGGATTTTCTTACTTGAAAATTCAATACCATAAAAATTTAGTTTAAAAGTAACATTTATTTACAAATTATCTTTTATTATACTTTTTTTTAATAATAAACCTAAAATTTAACGAAAAAAGTCATTATAATTGCATTTATGAAGAAACTTAAATATGTGCATTGTGCGTAAAGATCATGTATCTTATGTTATACACTAAAAAGAGCAACACTAAGAAGGAGTTGCCCGACTTTTCTCATCTTTGAACCTGACCTTGCAATTCTAATGAAGTATTATTGTACTAAATTTGAATCCTGTAGCTATAAGCGTTATCGAGTTATTGTCTGGACGGACAGACAACAGACAGCTATTGTAAATAAAGCAGGCAAAAAGGCACGAATTTTATTTCTTGAGCTGATAGCAAATTCAGTGTAGAACAGTTTTAAAAAAAAGTTATGAAATTCCCACAGTGCCTTTTAGAGATATGGACTTTTTTGTAAAACATATTTTCGTGCCAAAACAAGCTCTTAAAATCTTACTAAAATTATTTATTTTAACCAAACAACTGAACATGTGCTTACTTAGTTTTTTCTGAAAGCATAGAAGTATCATTTAAATGGCCAAGATACGAAATTTTTTCATTAACAGTATACGTTCCCCTCGAGGTCTCGGAAATTTCAAAAATGTCTGTTTTGCTCACTTTAAATGTTACCTACTAAAAAAAAAATTAGTAGAGATTAATAAAAAAAAATTTGGTATTTCTTCATGTCTATGTAGGTATATAGACAAAAATTACAAAGTTTCATCAAAATCGGAGGTGCTGGGTGACTTTTTCTGGATGATTTGATGTGGAATGACTCAACTTTTATTTGGAGTACGTTTTCTAAAGTTTGATATTACTTCCATGTACCTATATATAGGATTGGAAGTATGGTGATGCTGCGAAAAATGGGTATCCGAAAAAATCATGGATTCGTTGTCGGGAGTGCTTAAAAACACTTTCTGGAAGTTTTTACCTTGGTGTCGCTCAGTCGCTCCGTAGCTCCGTCGCTCCGTTGTTTTTTGAAATGGTCATAATTTCCTTAAAAATCGATCTTTTTCAAAATTTCTTGTTGCGTTTTGTTCAGCTCGTTGGACTATTCAGTTTTAGATTACAAGAAATTCACCAAGTATTAAAATAAGGGAGTTATAACGGGTTTTATAATTTTCCGATTTTCAACGATAATTGCCGCCAAAATAAATTTCGCGGGACTTGTCTGGTAATATGTCGAGATCATGCCTTTTGATTTTGAGCTCTATCACATTTAACTTACAGCTAAAATTATGTCGACTGGTCCAACATTTTTGAGGTTATGGTCGTGGGTGCAGAAGTAGCAATCCGAAATGAGCGACACCTGCAGCCAATTCTTTTTTTTGTCATTGCCGTTAACAACATGGTGAACATGGAAGTAATGTGGGGCTATCTCTACACCGGAACTTTTAGGAGATAAAAGCGAAAAACCGCAAAAGCATCCCTTCTAGACCACATTTTTCCAAGGTGGTGGCTGTTCTCAAACAGGGATTTTTTGGGACTTTGGGCGGGCCACTCAGGATATTATTCTGAACATTTTCCACAAATCTTTTCCCTGTTAATAATTAAGTCCGAGTTAATGCAATTTTTTGTCTAATTGCACTGTACTAGCTAAAATAAATTTGATATTAACAATTTTGTTTGCATTTTAGATCTGAATATGATTTTCACATACACGATAAAAAATGTCTAATTCAGTGCCAATTTTGTGAGAAAACATATTCAACTAAGTTAGCCCTTGGCGTTCACGTTGCGCGAAAACACAATTCAGGTAATTTTTATGAACATAAATAGGCAAGTAACTTAAGTTTCTCTTTTTTCCTCTTTGTAGTCAAAAAGTCAATTATGCAAAATTTGACCAAGGTTTGATTTAGATAGAAAGCAAACGACAGAAATTTGGTTTATACATTATACCTCAACAATTTTCGAAAAATAAAACAAGTTTACCTCTTACATCTATATATTTTACGCTAAAGGCTATCTTCAGGATCTATATTAAAAGAATTGACAAAAATCATAGTTTTATTTCCATAAAAATACAAATTAATTAACTTTAGATTTAACGAAAACAACATATTACCTGGCAAGTGGCAACACCAGCAAAACAAAATTAATATAGAAAATGTCATATACATTTCGAAAACATTTTAAAATATTCAAATATTCCGAGTGTTTAAAAAAAACACGGCAATATTTAAGGGGGTGATTTATCAGTTTATTTTATGAAAAAAGTTCATATAAACATAGGTCCGGAAATGCATGGTTTCCAAGATACAGGGCGTTAAACTTTTTTTAAAATATCGGTTTTTTAAAAATATATGAAATATCTTGCGGCCGACTTTTTTGAAATTTTGCAGCATTGTTTGCAGTTTGAGGTTATGGTCGTGGGTGCAGAAGTAGCAGTCCGAAATGAGCGATACCTGCAGAAATTCTTTTGTTTTGTCATTGCCGTTAACATATGGTGAACATGGAAGTAATGTGTGGCTATCTCCACACCGCAACTTTATGTTGATTGGCGAGTTGGCGAGTGCCAACTTTTTGAATTGTTTCTCCAATATATTATGTAGCTGGGCAATCAACATTACTCTTATCTTCACTTGGAATTTTAGATTTCATGTTAGCATACAAATTATTCATTTGATTCTGTAGTCTCATAGCTAATTTTAAATTTGGAACAAAATGATTGATGAAATTTAAAATTGATTAATTTTTATTTTTATGGAAATAAAACAAAGATTTTTGTTGATTTTTTTTTTATATAGTTCCTGAAGATGTGCTTTAGTCTGAAATATACAGGGTGTTTAAAAACAACACGGCAATATTTAAGGGGGTGATTCCTGAGTTCATTTCATGAAAAAAAGTTCATATAAACATAGGTCCGGAAATGCATGGTTTCCAAGATACAGGGTGTTAAACTTCTTATAAAATATCGGTTTTTTAACAATATCTGAAATATCTTTCGGACGATTTTTTTGAAATTTGGTAGCGTTGTTTGTTGTTATAAGGAGCTAATTTCCCCCTAATTAGATTAAAGTAATTAAGTCCAGTGGCGTCCGTGGGGGCACCTTCATCAATTGTATTGAGAAAAAATGTGTACGCCACTGACTTTTTTCTGATTTTTATATTTTTTTTAGATAAAGAAAATTAAAATACAACTTTTTGGTCTCTTGAATTTTTGATGTATCTCGCTTCGTTTTCGAGATAAAACACAAAAACCATTTTATTGTATGTCCATTTATCACACAAAAATTATTCTAAAATTTTTTTGAAAACTTGCTTTGTTTCGCAACTACAGTGGAAAAACAATTATTTGACAATAACTATCAACATATTACAGACTAAAAATTACAAAAACTGTTGAAAGTGACCACTTCCAGCTAGGATGCAAGAATCCAATCTTCTCCTCATTGACTGGCGAACTCTGGCAAATACACTGAGATCGTTTCTAATTGAGTTACACCCAGCAATGATTCGATTTCTTAGGTCCTCCACATTTTCCACTGGAGTAGTGTACACCAAGGATTTGAGATGTCCCCACAGGAAAAAATCCAGGGGGTTTAAATCCGGAGATCGTGCAGGCCATAAGTGAGGTCCACCTCGGCCAATCTAGCGATTTCCGTGTGTTTCTGATAAAAACTGACGAGCAACCACACTAAAATGCGCTGGTGCACCATCGTGCATAAACCACATTGCACTTCTTATTTCCAATGGTACATCCTCCAGAAAACCAGGTAGCGTGTGTTCCAAAAAGTGCCGATACACCGCTCCGGTAAGTCTTGGTGGTAAAAATACCGGTCCAATTAGGTAGTCACCCACAATTCCAATCCAAACGTTCAACGAGAACTGATGTTGAAAACGATCTTCATATATCTCATGTGGATTTTCTTCACACCATAAATGGTTATTGTGAAAATTCCTTATTGCATTTCTTGAAAAATTCGCTTCATCAGTAAAAAGAATCAGCATCAGGAGTTGAGGGATTTGAACCCAATTTGTTCAAAAGCCATGTACAGAATGCCACACGAGCAGGAAAATCAGCAGGAAGAAGTGCTTGAACGCGTTGTATGTGGTATGGATACAACAAATTGTCCTTAAGAATGTGCCAAACAGTCTCATTACTTAAATTCAAAACATTTGCTATTTTTCGAGTTGAGGTATTTGGATCTTCGCCAATCATCTTAAGCACATCCTCTTCCAGCTCTACCGTTCTTACTGTCCTTGGCCTTCCCGTTTTTCTATTTTGTTGGAATGTACCTGTTTCATGAAGACGTTGATGAATACTTTCGAAGGTTTTTCTATCAGGAGCAATACGGCCAGGAAATCTTTCATTGTACAACTGCTTAGCTTCTAATGCATTGCCATCAGCAAGTCCATAAATGAAGTGCATGTCGGTCATCTCGGCATTCGTATAGTGATACATGATAAGGAACTTCAACAAATTTGAATAGATATGATTAATCACGTGACGCATTCAAATGAAATCCATGCCATTGAGTTTCAAAGGGATGTGCAATTGCCGTCCAGGCCTACTTATTTTCCTGCTGGTTTTATCGAATCATTGTTGGGTGTAACTCAATTAGAAACGATCTCAGTGTATTTGCCAGAGTTCGCCAGTCAATGAGGAGAAGATTGGATGCTTGCATCCTAGCTGGAGGTGGTCACTTTCAACAGTTTTTGTAATTTTTAGTCTGTAATATGTTGATAGTTATTGTCAAATAATTGTTTTTCCACTGTAGTTGCGAAACAAAGCAAGTTTTCAAAAAAATTTTAGAATAATTTTTGTGTGATAAATGGACATACAATAAAATGGTTTTTGCGTTTTATCTTGAAAACGAAGGAAGATACGTCAAAAATTCAAGAGACCAAAAAGTTGTATTTTTGCTTGCTTTATCTAAAAAAATATCATAATTAGAAAAAAGTCAGTGGCGTACACATTTTTTGTCAACAATATTGCTTAAGGTGCCCCCACGCACGCCACTGGACTTAATAACCTTAGTCTAGTTAAGGTGAAATGAGCTCCTTATTACTGCAAACAATGCTGCTAAATGTAAAAAAAATCGGACAAAAGATATTACAGATATTGTTAAAAAACCGATATTTTATAAGAAGTTTAATACCCTGCATCTTGGAAACCATCCATTTCCGGACCTATGTTTACATGAACTTTTTTTCATGAAATGAACTCAGAAATCACCCCCTTAAATATTTCCGTGTTGTTTTTAAACACCCTGTATATCTAAACTGAAAACTGGTTTTATTTTTCGGTAATTGTTGAGGCAATTTACAATATACTTCAATATTAAGAAATTTCCTGCTATTATAAATTTCATATAAACTATTTCATGTACTATTGCGCAAGGTACGTATAACTGACCATGCGAAGACCATGCCTTTACCACGTTAATATAAAGTGTGCAAAGTGATTGTACCACGTACCTGTACCTTGTTCATGCACATAGTAAATGAAAGGTGGATGAGAAGATGCAATTGCTTAGAAACGAAGGGCGTATTTGAATCACTGGATATTGGTATGCAGTTGTGCACCTGTATGTGCGAAATGAAGCACTCTGGTGGCGGTATTCGGTGTATAAAATATGATTTATTCTAAGTTGCCTTAAAATACAAATTAATGACTACTTCGTTACTGTGCGAGCTTAATTTGAACTTTGCTTTTCACGACACCGGCAGAGTATCGTACAGCTAACGCAGTAGTGGCGACTGAAATTTCGAACTCAAAATTTGGAGTCAGTAATTATAGCGATTACTGTTATTATTGGTTCCGGGAAATGATCACTACAATGTAACGGAATGTCGGAAATGGCAACTTCTTTGGCATTCCCAGTTATACTGGTTGCCTCAAATAAGTTCCACAATAGATTCCTTACAATAAACTGAGATCCGTTGCACATGTTGGCCTTTGATGTGACGTAATATTTCCATTTTTATAGTTAGATTGTCTGGGGTATTCGATATTTCTGGGGCGATAACAGCATTTTTAGGTACTGTGGTGTAATGCGCAGCTTGTTTCGTATTTATTACTCAAACGCTAGGTAAAAGATGATGAACTTGACAAGAAGCATTTCGTGGATAATCTCTCTTACATAACGTTATCGTTAGGAATTTATTATTGCTTTAATTAAAGTATTTTTTTAATTTGAATCGAAAGGTTACTTTTACTTAGCTGTTTAATAGTAAATTAGTAAGTGAAAAAGACGAAAAGTAAGTGGTCAAGTATGTCATAAATAATAATTTGTGGAAAAGGGGATGGAGTGAATTTTCGAAATCTCATGTAGACAGGGACTTTCCTTTTGTTTTGAAGGTCAGGTTGCAATATTTCATCACGTTTCAAATAAAACTGTAGATTAAGCCGGAGTCAGATGATAGCAAAAACCCTACATTTATAAGAAAAATATTTTTGTGAAATCGAGTTACACATTGCAAATTGTCGAGTCACACGATAGAAAATTTTCAGAATTGCTTATAAATGTAGGATTTTTGTCATAGAATATCTAATGGCGGGTGCACATTGCACAAATCAAATGCAAACAAATGCGTTGCAATGTGACTGCAAAAAACATAGTCTAGACGGCTTCAGACCATTGTCAAATGTAATTTTTTTTGTGTCCTCACAAGCAACAGAAAAAACACAGTCTTACGTTTGCATACCCATTTGTCGAAATTTTTTAGGAAATTTCCAAGTCCGAATCATTTGTGTGCGTTTGAAGGGGACAAATTTGTGACTGATTTCCCATATTTCGCTCACATCCATTTGCAAAGTGTGGATATCTGGGAATGTGAATTAGCCCATATTTGAGATTGTTGTCTATTTTCGTTAAATGACCGAAGACGACGTTGCAAATGTAGTCCAGTAGATTTTTGCCAGGCAAATATATTCAAACGAATAGACGAATAAATAATTAATTGAATACTAGATTACAGGGTGGCTGATTCGAAGTGTTACAAATTCAAAACGCTCTATTTTTTTTTATTTATAAATATTTTTATTGAACCCAAAGAACAAAATGTTGAAAAAAATATTGGCAGTTATAGGGACTGCCGATAGAAATGAAAACTTAGAACTTTTAGTATTAAAATTTGAAATTTCATAATGTTTGAATTAAAATTATCAACATCAATCTGGTTTTCACATCTATTGACACTCCGAGCAATAATTATATGCATATTTATTGTTTATATGGTTTTTTATTATTCAAATATATTACGGGCTGTACAAGATTATGACAAAATATAAATACAATTCAATTGAAATAACAATTAATATACAATCACATGATTTATGGATAGCATTTGTATTTACATAAATTTCAATGTTTGAATCATCATTAATTTCAATAATACATACTTTTTGTACTTTCAATTATTCCATTGTGTTCCAAAAAAGATTCAATAGGCTTATGGTAACTAAAGTAAAAAATGAAAATGTTTGATTGAAATTTATCTAAGTATCGCGTAAAATCAGCATTGATCGTCGTTTTATATTTTGTAGTACTGAGTTTTCGATCATGGGCATATTTAAATTAAGTGTTTCATTTAGAAATTCAATTAATGGTACAAATTTTTATCATCTGCAAAGTTAATATTGAAGTGTCCACTTAAAATCATTACATTAACATATTTTTCGTCAATCGTGCAGCGTGCGATGAATTCGTTGACCGTCTTAAGGCCATAGTCTGCGCCAAAGATGGCCAAATCGAAAATGTAAAAAAAAAATTTGAATTTTGGTTTATTTTTTAACATTTTGTTCTCTGGGTTCAATAAAAAATATTTATAAATAAAAAAATAGAGCGTTTTGAATTTGTAACACTTCGAATCAGTCACCCTGTAGACATTCTAGAAAAATTTCGAAATAGAACTTCTCCGTCATCCCGGAGATCACGGATTAGAACTTCGGAACAGTGCAAATGCAAAAGTCGATTTTTGAAGAAATTTTTCATCCATATTCGCCTTTTCTTTTGCTTTTTTTCTCAACTAATTTGCATAATAAAAAAAAACCTATAGCAACTGTAATTAAATTTTTCTCTTCCTCCATTCTCAGCAGCACCCAAACACGACCAAGACACTCGACTGAATAAATGATTAAGGAATAGTTTTGCAAATCACTCACAAATATCGCGCAAGTTATTTCTACATTTGGAAAGGCACATTTTGTGTTGATTGTTCGACTTTTTGCGAACGTCCAAACTGTTCATCGCTTACTGCATATTTGTTTTGAAAAAGTTTGTGATTGTGTCCAAACTGTGCAAATTGATTTGTCGTATTCATTCAAAGGACTCAAATTCATAGCCAAAAACCGAGACAATTATTAACAATCATTCTAGCAATCATTCTATACAATTTGCAATCGTTTGAAAAGACGTCCACAACTCCACATATGGTATATGCAAATACAAATACATTTGTTTGCGTTTGATTTGTGCAATGTGGACCTGGCTTAAGCCGGAGTCAGACCATACGAAAAACATCATATTTATAGGAAATTTGGAATATTTCCTATCGTGTGACTCGACAATATGCAATTCCCCAAAAATTTCGGAATATTTTCGGCGCACATCGAAGGAATCTGAGGGGTTCAAATTGTTCGACTCACAGCCATAAAACTTTGAACACACAGAACATAAAACTTTGTGTACACATTTTTAAAATTGCTGCTCATGCAGAGAGAAGTGGAAATAGGTCAGGGATGGGCATGCAACCACAGTCTCAAAATGTGATTGTGTGAAAGCTTTTCAAAGCTCTCTCCTGCTTTTTATACACTGTTAATTTTGGTGACGTCACCTATCATGTAAAAGTGAAGCCACATGGCAAAATGACTTCAAATTTACAGTGTACCTGAAAGCAAAGCGCAAAGAAACATAGCCCTGCTCGCATGATGGCCGGCGGCCGAATGATGCGCTCTCGACTTGCGAGCTGCTCGTGTACATATTCAAAGCTCTAAAAGCTGGAGTGCCCGCGGGCATAGGCCTGTCCATCTCTGAAATAGGTGCACTGCTCTCTGTTCTCATGCGGGCGCCGCGGTCGTCGCGAAGTGCGAACAGCAGACTACAAGTTCAGATTTTCTTATCGTGTGACTCGCTGTCACAAAAATATCTCACAAAAATATTTCCTTATAAATATGATGTTTTTCGTATGGTTTGACTCCGGCTTTAACAATAAGAATGCTCACCTCGACATCATTCCTGTCTGAACACGATTTGACACTGGTGTGTGTCCGTATAAAATAAATAGATAGCAACAATGTATAGTTGTGTGGGGGAGAAATGAAAAGACGCTCGCCAGTCACCGTATATTTTGCCTGTGACCAAAAACGGAAACGAAAAAATCTGTGGATCGCGGCAGTCCGCAGTGTAAAATCGTATTTATAAAAAAAAATTAATAAATTAAATAACAATGTTTTATTTTAAAAAGCACTAAAAACTAATAAATAAACTTTCTACTTATACCGCAGTATTTTGGTTATCAGGGTCATTCCACATCACTTCATCCAGGCCATGTCACCCACCACCTCCGATTTTGATGAAACTTTGTAATTTTTGTCTATATACATAGACATGAAGAAATACCAATTTTTGTTTTTTTATCTCCATTAGTTTTTTTTTATAGCCACTTTTAATGTGAGCAAATTCGACATTTTTGAAATTTCCGAGACCTTCTGGTAAACGTGTATAGTTCATGAAAAAAAATCGTATCTTGGCCATTTTTGAGGATAGAGCTATGAAAAAATTTATTATTATAAAGTAGACTGTGGTGATTTTAGAAAAAAATAAGTAAATACTACATGTTCACTTGTTTAGCTTACAAAAATATTTTTAATAATATTTAAAGAGCTTTTTTTGCACAAAAACATGTTTTACAAAAAAGTCTATATCTCTAAAAGGCACTGCAGGAATTTCGTCAAATTTTTTTTTAAACTGATCTACACAAAATTTGCTATCAGGTCGAGTAATAAAAGTTTTGCGTATTTGCCTGCTTTATATACTATAGCTGTCTGTTGTCTCTTGTCTGTCTGTTGTCTGTCCGCCAGAC
>OY720106.1:13479887-13545789 GCA_963082835.1 Leptogaster cylindrica
TTATTGTACTAAATTTCAATCATGTAGCTATAAGTGTTCTCGAGTTATCGTCTGGCGGACAGACAACAGACAGACAAGAGACAACAGACAGCTATAGTATATAAAGCAGGCAAATACGCAAAACTTTTATTACTCGACCTGATAGCAAATTTTGTGTAGATCAGTTTAAAAAAAAATTTGACGAAATTCCTGCAGTGCCTTTTAGAGATATAGACTTTTTTGTAAAACATGTTTTTGTGCAAAAAAAGCTCTTAAAATATTATTAAAAATATTTTTGTAAGCTAAACAAGTGAACATGTAGAATTTACTTATTTTTTTCTAAAATCACCACAGTCTACTTTATAATAATAAATTTTTTCATAGCTCTATCCTCAAAAATGGCCAAGATACGATTTTTTTTCATGAACTATACACGTTTACCAGAAGGTCTCGGAAATTTCAAAAATGTCGAATTTGCTCACATTAAAAGTGGCTATAAAAAAAAACTAATGGAGATAAAAAAAAAAAAATTGGTATTTCTTCATGTCTATGTATATAGACAAAAATTACAAAGTTTCATCAAAATCGGAGGTGGTGGGTGACAAATCGCACTTTTCCTGGATGATTTGATGTGGAATGACCCTACATCTAGTTTAAAATAAAAACTTGGGGTGCATCTTAGAGTATAAAAAAGGAAGCGCTATAAATGTGTAAGCCTTTTTGTTTCTCGCTGTAGCACATATTGAATTAACGCCTTATGTGTCACTCCATAGCGCCTTAGACCTAGTAGTGTGGAAACAAAATATTTCCACAATGAATAATATATTATATTAACCCCCTAAGTTTATCCAAAAAATTTCGCCGCCTTCGTGAAATGCTTCACTATTATGCGTCTCATAATCAGCAGAAGGGGTGCATCTGCATATAATTAGATAAAATTTAATATTTTGTATATGTTTCGTTTCAATGATAAGTAAAAGGAGAGATTATAAAATAACAAGATGTCGCACTCCCATACAAACGAGTGTCCGCAGTTTAAAATGCCGTGGGACGTACTGGTAACGTGGGACGTACTAAGAACCGGTTTCCATTGGTTTCGGGCGGAAGAAATTAAGGATTTGATATCCATTACTGGTAAAATAAGCATTCGACTGCATTGTGCAATTTAAAAGGAAAATAAGTATATTGATATGTATATTTCGTTCTCTTTCTCGTTCTCAATTTTTGCTCTTCAGTGAATTTGACTTTTTC
Organism: Leptogaster cylindrica; assembly: GCA_963082835.1. Lineage (NCBI taxonomy): Eukaryota > Metazoa > Arthropoda > Insecta > Diptera > Asilidae > Leptogaster > Leptogaster cylindrica. The sequence goes on from OY720106.1 coordinate 13,481,118, forward strand.
GTGAAAATTTAAATTAGAGGAAAAAGGCTGTTTGGATGGACTATAAGCTCGTTTGATTTTGAATTAATTTCGTTCTTTCAATTGAATGTTTTTCCGTATTCCAACTATTAGGCTTGTCGGTTGAAGGAATAAGTGTAATTTCTAATTGTATCAGAATGACAAAAATAAATTCTTTCGATGAAATAAAATCATAAACATCTATTTACTCTTTAAATTATATCTTGGTGGCCCTAAAAAGGGCCGTTGATATCCTTATGAAAAAGCCTCTTGGGTGAAAACATGAAATGTAAAATTATTAAAACAAAAACAAAAAATCAGCTTAATTTTTACCAGTTTTTAAATTTACATACCTGTGCGGGATGCTTTTTTGAGTAATCTAATTTTTCTTTTATTTAATTATTTAATATTGTTAATGCAGAACTGAGGAAATAAAAATAATAATCAAAACAAAAACTGATGTACTTATAATTAATTATATTTATTAAAACCTTTCTTACAAGTAGTCCATTTGCAGTGCTTGCGTAAAAGTACCAGTATACCAAACTCTAAAAATTCTTTTCTATGGTCAAAGCAAGGGTTTTTATCATCAAACCAATGCTCGTAATTTGTATTAACATTAGTAGCTTCTATACATCTTGAAATCATATACTTTTTAATATTACGGATTTCTTTTTTCTCATTAAAAACTTGCTTGAATACTGCAAAATGAATGTTGCATACATTGAAAAATAAATCGGTCGGTGCGCTAAGGCTTCCAAAATCACTTTTATTTGAATAGTTCTTAGCAAATAAAAAGTGTTCTGTTGGTCCGCACAGTGATTCACTTGGTTTAAGAATAATAGTATCGCAGTTTATACATTTAATTTTACGTAAAATTTTAGAAGCAATATATCCACAAAAATATCTCATTGAATTTAATTCCATTTCTCCTACTTTAAATGCATTTTCTATAATAAAATCTTCATAATTATCATACAAAATATTTAAATCTACATTGTTGGTGCTAACATTAGCAGGGTCATCTAAATTAATTTGATTACTATCATTAAAACAAATATCAGTATCTTCTTCAATGTCGTTTAAGCTAACAGTTAACATATTTTCGTCGTCATTTACACAATTACCAGAAGGAGAATACTGAAGCAGATTGCAGGAGACAATTTTCGCGAGTAGCATATTTACTTCATGCACGGAAGGATTTTTATTATATCCGCCTTTGGCGCGTATTAGTGAGAACAAATTTTCTACGACATCCTGATTTAAGCGTCTAGTTAAAAGAAAGTCAATATTTTCGTTATTTCTTGATATATCTTCCCAAAGCAGAAGAGTACCTCTAATTGTGTGTTCAATACCACTAAGGCAATATACTGTTTTCTTGGAACTCTCGGGTAAACGAACGTTTTGAATATACGGAATAAATTCCTGAAGTGATTTATAAATATCATTGTCTTTTCTAATGCCGGATTTAGAGTAATTTTTATCAAAAGAAGAGCCACTATTCATATAATCAAATATATCATTAATTTTGTAAACGAATTTCCCTGTACTGTCAGATAATGATTTGGATTTTATTTCTTTCAAGTTCATACAATTCCTTAATAACCATGAATGAAACTTCCCCGTCAGGTGTAATTAAGTTTGATGTTAATAAAACATTTCTTAATGATTTGACCAAGTGGGGAAAATCATAAAGAAAGAATATTCTCCTATCATCTTTGATAATAAAAGGTTTTTCCTTTGTTACACCCAATATTGAAAAACATTTTCTGTTATTGGATCCTTGATCACAAACAACAGCATTTACTTTGAAACCTAAGTTCAAAGTGTGACACAAATTTTCTTGGATGATATCTTTCAAATCGTGACTTTTAATAGAAGATGCCGAAACAAAGTAATTTAGAACCAACTTCCAACTATCAAATAAACCCCTTAGCATGAACACACTAACCTCACCTCCTACGGCAGAAGACCTTTTAAAACCTAGGTCTTCTAAACCATCAGTGATGTCGCAGTTAGAGTTATAGGCGAGTTCGTTTCGAATTGATATCTCATCAAAAACAAGTACGGCTTCTTTTGACCTATCACTTAGGTTTTTATATTTTTGATATAGTACTTCTGTCGCACTATTTACGAAACCCGGTTGGAGGTTTTTTACTGGTGCCCATCTATATAAACTAGCGATATGTGGCAAATTTAATTGAAGACCATTTCTTAAAAATTTGTACGCGTTTTGGGACCTATAAAATATATTTTGAGCGAGTGTTTTTTCGCTCTCATTCCACTCTTTTTTTTTTGTTTTTATTAATTAACATTTTACAAATGGTTTTAGAATTATCGTTAATGTCAGGGTCTGAGTCTATAACTGAAAACGAGAATTTGGGTACGCGAAGTGAATTCCTTTTTAACATTTTTTTATGTGCAGCTAAGGTTTTTTTCTTCTCAAATTTTATTTTTTTAATTTTTATCATTAATAAATTGAATTTATTTTTAATGAACAAGTATTTCTTTTTGTAAAGCGCTTCATTTTTTATGTGTTTTTCACACGAGACACAAGCCCACTCTTCTGACGAAGAGTGATCGTAGTGATCGATTGATGGTGATCGTAGGACAAAAACGTCATCTGTCTCTAAATATGTTTGGCCTCCCTTTAAATTTTTGGATGGAATTGCTTCTTTTTTTAAATATTTTTTGCCGATTTCTTCGGAAGCAAAATGGTTCTCGCAAACAAATAAATTCTCCTCATTACCAAAAGAACATCTCTGCCGCCACATCTGCCCAATAAATGTATCATTTTTTGGACAAGCAAATATTTTCAACGACGGATGTGTTCTTTTGGATTTTTTACAATGAGGAAGAGAGCACGACCTTCCACTAGGTCGATTTCGGTTTTCTTGCTCCATTTAAATAAACCAAAAAACAAAATACAAAAACGGAGATAAAAAATAATCTAAATAATTAGGGCTTGATTAATAAAAAGAAAGGACGCAACAAACAATGATCTAACCGCTGATTTAAATATTAAACTTATATAAAACTTAGTAATATTTAAACTTAAAAATATTTAAGCTTACTTTAAGTCTATTTTTGTCTCTTATGTCACACAGTATGCACAACTTTCCGTCTATTATGCCACACAATTTGCAAAACAATACACAATAATCACAATGTACACAATAGGAACACAAATATACTCCTCGATTTGTGATTGTTAATTCATTGACATATATTTCCAGACTAAAAGTATTACAGACTTAAGGTATTACAATTCTAGAGTTAGTACTAGGAGTTGTACTAGAGTTCAAAAGTAAATAATAGATTATAGTAAGTTGACATTGCCAAATAAAAACCTTAATTCTAACATTCACCCCCCGCAATGTCAATTTATTTCAGGACCTTTGAGGGGGTCGTACATGCCCATTTGTTCCAGTTGAAAAATGATCTTCCTGTTCGATAGTGCCTTTGTTAAGATGTCGGCCGGCATTTGATCAGACCTCATGTGTTGAATTTCTACATCCTTGTTGTTTAGAGCATCCTTGATGAAGTGGTAGCGTATATCGATGTGTTTGTTGCGGTTGTTAATTATGCAGTTATGGGCCATCATCTGAGCACTTCTATTATCATTAAACAGGGTTACGGTTTTCATAATCTTTAATCCAATTTCGTTGAGAAGGTTCTTTAGGTGTAGTGCTTCCTTTGTCGCCTCTGTTAGAGCCATTAATTCTGCCTCCATGCTGGATAGTGCTACAGTCCTTTGTTTCTTCACTTCCCAAGATACAGGTCCACCAGCAAGCTTAAAGATGTATCCAGTATAAGATCTGCGATCGTCAGTATTCGATCCCCAATCAGCGTCGGTAAAACCCTCCAAAGGTTTTTCGGTTTGTTCGAAACGGATACACAAACTTTTCGTTTCCTTTAAGTATCTCAGAACCCTTTTTGCAGCGGTCCAGTGACCTTTCCCAAAGTTATTATTGAATTGGCTGAGTACGTTGACTGTGTGAGCAATGTCTGGTCTAGTTGTAATTGCTAAATAAAGCAATGAACCGATGAGATTTTGGTAGGGTATGCGTTCCATTTCCTTTTTCTCTTCATATGACTTAGGACATAACTCCTTTGAAAGTCTAACGTTTGTATCAAAGGGTGTCTTAGCGGTGTTGCAATCTTCCATGCCAAATCTTAGCAGTAGTTTCTGTATAAACTTTTCTTGCGATAAAATTATGTTGCCATCTAACGTGTGTGTAAATTCAATACCTAAGCAATGTTTCAAATTGCCTAAATCTTTAATTTCAAAACTGTTTGTTATTTGATTTTTAAACCATGTTGTTAATTTTTCGTTATTTGAAGCAATGATCATGTCGTCTACGTATACTGATATTAGTAAAATCTTTCCGCTTTTGTTGTACACGTATATACAAGGGTCGCTTTTCATTTGTGTAAAGTTCATTTCGAGAAGTTTTCTGTTTAACTCCTGGTGCCATACTCTTCCACTTTGTTTAAGACCATAAATTGCCTTTTGTAATTTTAAAACTTTATTCTTGTCGATATTTTCGTCGACAAATTCTTGGTAGAATTTTGGTATTTGCATGTATATCGTTTCCTCCAATCGTCCATTTAGGTACGCTGTTGCGATATCGAGCTGGTGAAGTGTGAGTCTCATTTGTGCCGCTAAAGCAATTAGTAGTCTAATTGATTTATACTTTGCTACGGGAGCATATGTGTCGTGGTAGTCTATTCCCTCCTTTTGGGAGTATCCTTTTGCTACTAATCTTGCTTTCTTTTTGGTAAAATTTCCATCGGAGTCATGTTTTTCAGTGAATACCCAACGACAACCAACTGCTTTAACATCCTTGGGTTTGTTTACTATTTCCCATGTTCCGTTTTTGGCGTGAGAATTGAATTCGCTCTTAATTGCTTCTTCCCAAGCTTGTTTTTCTTTCATGTCTGATATATTGATGAAATCTGATTCCTTTTCAAGAGCAAGGAATCCAAAGAATAAATCGTCCATCTTGTTAGGTGTTTTGAATTCATTTGAAGATTTCGATTCAATTTCGTTGCAATTAATATTTCGGGCTGAAGAAACACTTCCATGAGCAGTTACCTCGTCTTCTATGTTGTTGGCGTCATCCTCGCCTTTTATGTTGTCGGTGTCATCCATGCCTGTATGGAATAGTTTTTTAGGTCGTCCTCTCAAGCCCGTTCTTGTTATTTTAGGTCTGCCCTTTCCCCGCTTTGGTTGCGTATTCCTTATACTCCCTTTGATTGGCGTCTCAGTTTCCTTGTTTGGTTCACATGTTATTGGCGTCTCAGTTTCCTTATTTGGTTTAGGTTCCTGTTTTATCTCGTTCCTTTTTTGCTTTATTTGGTTATTATCATTTTGTAAGTAATTTTTATTTTCCATAATTAGTTCAATTTCTGTGTCATCTGCTTCATTTCCTATTTCTTCTATTTCCTTATTCTCGTTTGTCTCATCTACGAATATGACGTCTCGACTCTTAGTAATTTGTTTGTCTTCCTTGTTCCATAAACGATACGCTTTAGACGTTTCACAATATCCCACTAAAAAATATGATTTGGATTTTGGATCAAATTTTCTTCTTCCTGGGCTTTTATCCAAAGCATACGCGAGTGAGCCAAAATTTCTAAAATGGTTAACGTTAGGGTCCCTACCTGTCCAAAGTTTGTACGGGATTTGGCCGTTTAGAGAATTCGAGGCGCATCTGTTTCTGATATAATTTGCCGTTGATACAGCTTCCGCCCATAAGTATTTCGGCAGTTTTGACTGTATTAAGAGACATCGCGCCATTTCTATTAGTGTTCTATTTTTCCTCTCAGCTACTCCATTTTGTTCTGGGGTATAGCAAACTGTCAATTCATGTTTGATACCGCAATCTTGTAAATATGTTGAGAAATAGTTGTTGACATATTCTTTGCCGTTGTCTGTGCGTAGGATTTTGATTTTATTTCCTGTTAAAAGTTCTACTTTAGATTTGTAAATTCTAAAACAGTTAGCAGCTTCGCTTTTAAATTTCATAAAAAATGTTTCTGACCACCTTGTATAGTCATCGGTAAATGTGATCCAGTACCGGGCACCACCTTGCGATGTAATGTTTATAGGGCCAACCACGTCGCTATGGACTAGTGCTAATTTTGTGTCGCGTCGTGAACTTTTCCCTTTGCGGAAAGGTAATTTAGTTTGCTTGCCTTCTAGACAAACCGTGCATTTTGAGTTCGTACTTTTAAATCCCTTCAATATATTAGGTTTAATTCCTATAATTTTATTTTGCCTAATCATGTTAGTTAACGTTTTCATATTTAAGTGCCCGTATCGCTGGTGCCATAAATTTAGTATGTTTTCTTCACAGCTTAAATTTACTTCTTCGTTTCTTTTCGAACTTATCTGGTATAATCCATTCACCTTATTAGCAGTTATTATTATTTCATTTTTATCATTTTTGATCATTGCTATGTCTTTCTTAAAAATAATACTAAACCCTTGCTTCGTAATTTTGTTGACAGAAAGTAAATTTGATCTTAAATCAGGAGCATATAGAACATCTAGTAAATTGATTTTCTGATTGCTAAGCGATAGTGTTAGGTTTCCTTTTCCTTGAACATTTATGCTTTTATTATTAGCTAGATTTAATTCAATATTTTCAGTTTTATCAAAATATTCAAAAAGATGTTTATTATTTGTTACGTGGGAAGTAGCACCACTGTCTAAGATCCATACTAAATTTCCGAATTGATTTCCGTCAGTTGCCGCGATAAAAGTGGTTTCTTGGGCGAATGACGAGTTTTCTCTGGGTCGTTGAAATTTACTTCTACATTCGTTCGCTTTATGACCATGTTTCCTACAATTGTAGCACACTAACCTTGCTCTTCCCGGCGCGGTGTTTCTGAATCTCGACTGGTGCTCTTGATTATCATGCCTTTTGAAATTTCGTTGTTTTACTATCAGTACCTCTGGTTCAATGCGGTGGGTTTCCCTTGCGTTGTGTTCTTCCAGAATTTTTACTTTTAGTACATCGGGTTTGGGTAATTCGTCTCGACTTTCAATAGCTATGCGGAAATTATCAAATTGTTCTGGCAGGCTATAAAGGAGTAGGATAGACAGTAGGTCGTCATCTATCGCCATGTTGATTGATTTTAACTTATCTACAATATCGAAGAAGTTTGAGATGTGGTCATTAATGGATTGGTTACCTGTTGGCTTGTTTAAAATAAGTTTCTTCAATAAAGTTGCCTTTCTTGCAGGGCCTTTTGAATCGAAGATTTTGCTGAATTTTAGCCACATTTCCCTCGAGGTTAAACAGTCCTTCACATCTTTCAGTAATTGTGGGCTGGTTAGTAGCAATAAATCGGCTCTAGCTTTGTTGTCGTTCGCTTTCCACTCTGGTAGTTTCGCAGCTTCAGTTGGCTGGGGCGTATCGCCACTTACGTAGCCCCAAAGTCCGTCTTTAATTAGTAAAGACTCCATGTGCACTTTCCATGTGTCATAATTTTCCGCACTTAGTGGCGCAATTCGAAATGAATTTTGAAACGCCATCACTCTTTATTTATTTGTTATTATAACTTCAGTTTCAGATCACGTAGATCACCAAAAGATCACACAGATAATTTTGAATTTAATTTTATGACACGTGCAACGAATTCCTTTGTTTTGAACGAGTCTGGGCCCATAACCTATGTTAATTCATTGACATATATTTCCAGACTAAAAGTATTACAGACTTAAGGTATTACAATTCTAGAGTTAGTACTAGGAGTTGTACTAGAGTTCAAAAGTAAATAATAGATTATAGTAAGTTGACATTGCCAAATAAAAACCTTAATTCTAACAGTGATTAAAGCAAAAAAAATTATGTATTTATAAATTGTACAACTAAATTTTTTCTTGGTTTTTCTTGTTAGATATAAACGCATTAAACAATAATATTGAAAGGAACCTGATTCTTCAACGTATTTGCTGAGATTGATTTAGTTATTATTTCAGTATTTTCGAAATCGGGCTGAACACTTTAATACAAACATATTTTTAGAAAAAATATAGTCTTGCATAGGTATGGATTTTGCTATATCTTTTACCCCACATAAAGTGCACATAAAATTTTACCTTACGTCTTTTGAAGGGGTAGTTGCAAAACGTACCAAATATGAATATGCCCATCTGTGGTGTAATATAAAAAAAATATTTTATGGCTGGTTTTACACCTGATCTTCTGCAAGACTTTTGGATTTGTTTTTATGTTGGCGACAACACAATTAGCTTGTGTATTCATTATTTTATTACCATTTATTTGCATTCAACCCTTTTCCCGTCCGACAATAAGGATGCAGGTATTGTATCTGAGAGTGAATTTTCGTCGAAAAAGGTATATACATTATACAACCTTTTTGATTAGGTATTCTCCGTTAAATAAGTGGTTCAGAGGTGGGATTGGCTTAGCAAGAGCAAGAAAACAATGAGCCACTAATGTGAAGACTGCAATTTAGCACACCTTAACATGCATAAAAGAGTAAACACTCATTACACCGTCAATTTTACAAGAATCGACTTGAAATTTTCAGCAGTTTTTCTTGAAATGTTTTTTTTTTTTTTTTTGAGAAATTTTGAAAACCAACATTAAATATTTTCAAATAAGATTATAGTTTGTTTATATAAATTACTTTATAAAGTTGCCAAATAATAACTTTAATTGAACAATAAGAACGGTTAAAATTATTTTCAAATAAAAAAATTAAAATGCAGAAAAATATGGCATGACGTTTATTTGAATACAAAAACTCATTCTTATTCGAACCAGAAATTATAGAATAGTTCATAATCTATGCTCGAATAAAATGAAAATTGTCTTCGTATTTTCTTTGTTTTGGTGTAGGCGAAAACTCGAGAATAAAATTTACTCAACTTGAATCGAGTAATTTACTTTCTGCTTGCCCCGCCCTTATGCTAAAATTTTACAGCGCAAACGTCAACTGCTATGAAAACATGAAAAAATACAAAGGATGTTTAATTCCTTCCGAACAAAATCTGGATGCAAAATATTTGCCTGCTTCTCGTTCCTTCTCTTTTCTCCACTTTGGGTGAAATTCCCCATCCTAAAAGTTTCCCACTGGTCTGCTGTTGCAGGCTATGGTCAAATGTTCCTGATATTCTGCTTTCTGAAAAATCTGATTCTTTGCAACATTTCTTGGTTGGAAATGAAATTCTCAAAGGACATTCGTTTATATGGCAGTGCGACATCTTGTTATTTTATAATCTCTGGTAAAAGCAATCACTAACTGTTCATAATATTTCCAATTGATAATTTTAAATTTAAGTTATCGGTAAAATTATATTAGAAGTGTGTGTGTGTGCATTTTGGTATCATCAGCACCCCAAGTTTTTATTTTAAACTAGATGTAACCAAAATACTGCGGTATAAGTAGAAAGTTTATTTATTAGTTTTTAGTGCTTTTTAAAATAAAACATTGTTATTTAATTTTTTTAATTTATTAATTTTTTATTTTCTTAGTTTTTAGTGCTTTTTAAAATAAAATTTTGTAATCGAATTTTTTAAGTAAAATTTTATTTCTGATTCCTTCGGTGGACTTTACCTTTTAACGTGTGAGCCGAGAGCACGGTGTTATCAATAAATATATACTTATATGCGCATACATTGTCCAGGTGTTTACCACAAAACATATCCAACTGAATATATTCATATAGTATTTATTTATTATTATAATATAAATAATATGTTATACAAATATTACCCACTCCATACTTCTTGCGGTGTTACTCATTTGCGAAATAGAAAACATTTCTTTTAAAAAATATGAAGAATAGAATTACCCTCCCCTCAGCTAAAAAAGAATCATAACAAAAATGTGCATCGACCAAATAGGCACAAATTTATCCTAATTCAGAACTCGCCAGCACACAAAAATCTCCCCCTCGTTGAGAGCAAGAAGAAAATATGCGTTCGTGTTTCGAAGCAGGAGACTTGTTTTCGGCAATGAACCACCGCTGCTCAGCGACATAAAAATGTGCGCAGGCAGTAAGCAGTCTTCTTCTTGGCAAATGTTAATTTTGCCTTGAAATTGACTGAAATGCGTATGCAATTTCAGTAATACTTGATTAACAATTATGCTCTAATTGCAATAATTTTGACAATAAACATATTATTTTTTTTAAAAAACATGTTCTCTTCCTGAAATCTGTGCTATGTAAAAAAAATTCATTAACATTTATGTGGTAGAAATTGGTTAAAAACTGCAATATTTGTTCCGAACAGTGAAACAGAGAAATAGGGAAACAGAGAAACCGAAAACGAAGTTAAATAAAACCTTGTAAAAACGCGACAAAAACAAGATGCACGTTGCGGCCTAGTAGAAATAGTGCGAGCTCTTTCGTTAATCTTATAGATATAGATATGCTTTGGATTTTTGCTATCGTCTGACTCTCGCTTAAGTATACAATACATATACTATACATATATAGACACCCAATACTCATATGGATAGATAGATAAGAGAAGCTGATTGGTGATATTTATTACATATATTTAGATAAATTCGCTTGTGAGTTATGTACATACAACTACGCAACAAAGGAATTATTAGAAAAACACATCAACACAATGCATAAGGATTTCACTTGTGAAATATGTGGCGTGGTTTTGAAAAATCTTCGAAATTTCGAATTGCATAAAAGGATTGTCCACGAACGCGAGAAACGATTTTTTTGCAAATATTGCAAGAAAGGATTCTTTAAAAATTGCGATGCAGTTACACACGAAGAAACGGTATTTGTGAATCGTTTTAGAAAATGTTCGTTATTTTAATAAAAGATTTTTTGATGCTTTCAGGTTCATTTGAAAGTGAAGAAGTATAAATGTGATTTGTGTCCTTACAAAGCTGGATACAAGGCAGCGTTTCTAATTCACATGCGAGCGCATCGCAATGAAAGTCAATTTATTTGTCATCTCTGTGGCAGAAGTTTCAAGAAGAAATATTCACTGAAGATCCATATTAAAAGACACAACAATATTAGAGAGTAAGATTCTTCACTACAATTAAAATAATTGATTGCCGTTAATATAATTATTAATTTAAAAATGTTTTAGTTTCAAATGCCCTTATGAAGGATGTGAATATGCATACACTGAAAAAACTAATTTAAATCTTCATATAAAATTGAAACATGAAAATGGAGGCAACCGTGTAATTTCAAAACATTTATCAAAATTAATAATTAACAAGTTCTTTTAGAAGGTCCACGAAGGAAGCAAAGCCAAAGATTTGGTGTCAGCCGTACATTTTTTAATGTTCCTAAAACAGATGTTTTTGTTGATGATGACGATGGATTGGCTATCGGCTCCGATGAAGAATTATCCATGCCGCCAATGGATGAAATTGAATTAGTGCAGCGAGTCGATAATATAACGAACCCTACCATGGTAGATGGAATGCGACCATCTATAATAGTGCAGACGAATTCTACTGATCATGATTACATTATTCAAGAGTGTGAAGTGGTAGAAATAGAATTGCTGTAAATTATTCGAGCAAAAAAAAAAAAAAAACTCTTAGCGAGTTTAAAACTAACGGGGTGCCCAATAGCGCATTAACTTGTATCCACAAAAGAGTTGACATAAATTTTTGTAGTGCAAGTGCATTATTGTTCCTTAATAAAATCAATAAAAATTTACAAATACCTTTGCGCATGCAATTGTTTCTTTGAGGTATTTGCTTTTATTTGGTGGTATAAAAGTTTCCAATATTTGGAAATGAATGTTTCTTTGAGGTATTTGTAAACTCTTATTGATTTTATATTAAGGAACAATTGCATGCGCAAAGGTATTTCTAAATTTTTATTGATTTTATTAAGGAACAATAATGCACGCGCTCCACAAAAATTTATATTAACTCTTTTGTGGATACAAGTTAATGCGCTATTGGGCACCCCATCAGTTTTCAACTCGCTAAGAGTTTTTTTTTGCTAGTATCAGTATGTTTTTTGAAAGCAAATCATTATTATTAAGCAAACAATTTTTCCATCAATGTTGAAATAAAATAAATCTTAATAAAACAAAGCAGTTGCTATTCGTTCACGAAACCAATTGCATTTTTTGCATTCTTTATTTTGGGCCAGTTACAATTAAAAATACAATTGTGCATTTAAATAAATTTCGTGTATCCAACTTTACTCTACAAACATTTGAGGGGTTTGAGAAATTGGAAAATTCGAACTGCTGATGTTAGGTTTAGGGGGACCATCTGCTAGGATTATACCATTATTTTTCATAGTTTTAGAATAGGCTCATGAAAACTATACAACAAAAGCCAGTCGATTCACTTTCTAAGGTGTTTTGAACTCGTCAAGGAAAGTTGCGATTGAAATTTTTATTCGACCTTTTTTCATTCTTTACAAAATTGTTGAAAAACTCACTTTTCCCGGTTCGCGATATTATTCGGATGTCATTTTCTCCGGAACTAGAGTTTTCCCAGAATTCATATAATAAGCCATCGATGCGTTTGGTTGTCAGCTATAGTCCAGTCGGTTTAGGCAAAAAAACGGACTTACTCTGAAAAAATTCGGAACTTAATGAAACTTTCAGGGATTGTTTATGGTTGCCTAGTGTGCCTACTCCTAAGTTTTCCAACAAAAATTCCTTGTGGAAAATTTTTGGTAGCCAAAAAACCGTTATATTTTGGTCCATTTTTAAGTTTTTTGCAGATATCTTATAAACAAAGAATATTTTGTAATTATATGCCTTTAGAAAGTTGTAGAGCATTAAATTTCCTTTAATTTGACTGGTCAAACGTATATTTCGAGCCCTTAGGTACCGAGATACAGGCCTTTGAAAAAGGGGTAACTTTCTCAAATTAGCAAAAAAAGGGTCAAAATGTATGGTTTTGCGTATGTTTCTTCCAATCCACTATATTTAACACGGATGCATGCCCCTCTACTCATATTCCCGTTCAATTTGGTAACCCCCCCCCCCCCCCCCCCCAAGTGCCCAATACCAGCCCCTATTTTCAACTATATTATCATGAGAAACAGCATGATATTACCCCTCACATCAGCTATCAGCTTGATCCCCACCACCCACTACCCCCGCCGTCGCCTGTTCTTTCCCAATCAGCATCTTGTTTAAAGGAAATCCAAACCATAGTGGCACATTAACGTGCTGTTGTTGAGGTGCAGTAGCCTGGGTATATGTAGGAGGAAATAAAATTGAAAGAAGGCCTTTTTCATGTAGAACAATGTATACAATGTGGAACAGCGAGCAATTATATTAAAGGAAATTATATTAAAACCAACTAATACCATATCTACTTATTTATTCAAACTTTTTACATTCTGAGCCTTTTGGCTCCGAAGGGGCTTTCTGGGAGCTCTTCCACTTCGTGCTCTTCTCCATCAAAATCTTCGCCAAATAAGGCATCTACGCTCCACGTCTCGTCCACGTCACCTTCAGCCTCTTCCTCGTCGAGTTCAAACTCTGGGGCATTGTCACAAGCGTGACCCGAACAGCTCTTACGAAGGCTGGAACACATAAGACCTGCTTTTTTCCAACTGCAGTTGGATGTGCTGCAACCTTTCTTGCATTTGCATGAGATGATCGTAAGAATGTGATCTGGGGCTGCTTTTCCGGTTGTTTTGATGGGTTCTAGTCCACGTCTGGTTAGAGACCACCCCCAAATGGAGGGTAGCAAATCATGGCCCAGCCACGTCTGTACCTGGAGGTAGCATCTTAAGGTGTGGTACACGGCAGCATCGATCGTCGGTGGAAGTCTAGCCAATTAAATGAAATCCTTTTCAAATTACTATATTTCTTAGTTTCGAAATTTTGGTTAATATACTAATTCATAACTATAAAGCGACATATGGATTTTGAGTCAGCCAGCGAACACCTCAAAGTTTTAACCACCAGCCGCCACTGAATTGTTGTTACTTTGCGTAAAGAAATATTATGAAGATTTTAGAACTTTTTGAAAGTGTTTTTTTTTTAAATGGAGGGATTGGAAGATTTATCCATGATACTAGAAGAAGGCCGACAAATACGTCAACAAATTGTAAGAAATTACTTCACATAAATGAACCACAAGTTTTACACATACTCTAACTTTTATTTTAAATTAATAAATTGAAATATATACATATTTTCTACTACTTTTTTAAGTTTTTGCTTATTTCACCTAAAGTTTTGCCAATGTGGCCTAAAATTACATTTTTATCCTTCAAAATTTTAATTTTTATTGGTAATAATATTTTTTAAATTCGAACTTTTGTTGAGCAAACTTGGTTATGGTCTGCACTGTTCCTAAAGTTGCTTCTAACCGTGTTACAGCCACTCGTGGTTTTTTCGGTGCTAGACAAATATTAAAAGAATATTAAATTTGCAATAAGATGACAATAAGATTCTTCAATCTTACTAGATTTATTTAAAGCTTTTCGCCTTAATGACGGCTTTGGCATAGATTCCGCTTGGGAAGCTTGCTCCGCTGATGTTGGTGGAGCAGGTTTCGCCGATGAGCCTGGGCTGGTTCCGCCGATGAGCATGAGGCTGTTTCCGCCGATGAGTATGGAAGTGACTCGAAATGGACAAATTCTGAAAAGAAAAAAACGTTTATATGAGGTACCATGTACCTGTTTTTAGTTTTCTAGTTTACCTGTTATTGAGGCATTTGTACGATCAAAATCGAATATTGCGGAAGATTCCGCGACCTCGTGGCCCACAATTGTTGTGGTCGCAATTAATTTTTCTATTACCTTCTCATGGGTAGTGAGGCAAAGTGGCAATGATTCTCCTCCTCCAGTCTTAGATCTGTGGCGTTTAATTTCCGCCAATTTAAATATCAAATATGTTAGTTTCTTTAATTATTTTGATTACCAGCGTCTCTTATACTATCAAGTAAAGTGACTCTTGGATATTTGATATGAGGCTGGTGTCGCGCATACTCTAAGAACTATAACACACTTGCGACATGTGCACAGCAACCTAATGTTCTCGAACCTGATACACAAGTACAGTAATAACCTGGTAATCGCTGAAACGCTGGTAATCGAAATAATTAAAAAAACTAAACATAATTAGCGACATACATATACTCATTGTTCATGTTCATGCAAAATGTTGCGCTTTTTCCATTTCCGGGGTCAGAAGTAGGGATCACTATGTAAAAATTGATTTGACCTTGAAATGACCTTGATCCTTGACTTCAATGTCAAAGGCAAGGCCACCGCTAGTTAACCCTTTTAACCCTATAACTTTTGTCCGAAACATTTTTTCCTAGGATGCGTAGTTTTCGAGATATGTGAGTACGTCTATTAAAATGAAACACCCTGTATCTCTAAAACTGGCCATTTTTTTAAGTTGCGCCCATGGGAACTTTTGATCAGGATGTCCTGAAGTACAACATACTAAATTTTCAGTCGATTTGAACGGAGAACTACCGTTCTCCGTGATTGTTTTCTAAAATATACTTCACTGTTGGTACTCTGGGTGCTTTACTACGCCGCCGCCCACCGGCGTGCATTACTACGCTTTGGCTGGGTAAATGCATTATTTTTAAAAGAGTACAATAAAATTATGTTTATATTACACGTTTTGGTAAAGCATTTGGATAAGCAATATACATATACTGTAGTTTCTCCACTTGATGAGAAAAAATTTAGCCGAGCTATTGGGCCTACAGGGTGGCTGATTCGAAGTGTTACAAATTCAAAAAGCTCTATTGTTATTATTTATAAATATTTTTGATTGAACGCAAAGAACAAAATGTTGAAAAAAAATTGGCAGTTGTAGGGACTGCCGTTAGAAGTGAAAACTTAGAACTTTTAGTAATAAAATTTGAAATTTCATAATGTTTGAATTAAAATTATCAACATTGTTATGATTCATAACAAAAACCAGTTGTAAGCAAATTATTTGTATTTAAATATTTTGAGAATCAATAAAATCAGTTCAGTCATTTTTCAGTTGTTTAGCAGTCATTCCGCAGTCATTTTCAGTCGTTCTTTTCAGTCGGTTTCTCAGTCAGTATTCGAGCAATTAACCATTGAGTCTTTTGAGGCTCACATTACAGCAAAAAACAGTGCAGTGGTAACAAGAACCGTTTGCACGCGACACTGAGATAACGTACTGTGCCTCGATTCTCGAATCATTCGAAATGAATTCCGCATACGAAAACTCACCATTTTCGAACGATTCTCAAAACTTGTGATTCTCGAATTCCTCATGCGGTTGTTTCGAACGAAAATCGTTCGGATTCAAATCGACTGGTTATTTCCGTGTGGAATTGTAAATTTTCATGCGGTTTCAGGTCGAATTGATTTATTGTTGGCGGAAAATGGAGAAATTTTTATGTTTCTTTTGGTTGGTGTTTTTTTTTAAGTAATAAAGACAAAATTATAAGAAAAATATATTTTTTTGCAAATAAATCCAAAAAAAAGTTCTTCGCAAAAAACATTCATTTTACCCTAGAACTGCTATTGCTCGTCATAAAATGAATAACAATTATTCAGGAAGCGTTTTACGATCTTGTTTACGCCTTCAACAAATTTAAACCACATGCGAGCATCCTTTTCTTTACGGTTATTAGTTTATTGGCATGT
This sequence comes from Leptogaster cylindrica, assembly GCA_963082835.1. Lineage (NCBI taxonomy): Eukaryota > Metazoa > Arthropoda > Insecta > Diptera > Asilidae > Leptogaster > Leptogaster cylindrica. The sequence goes on from OY720106.1 coordinate 13,497,721, forward strand.
CTCATTTCATTGGGCGGCGATAATTATCTTTTAAGAAAATAGTTATAATGAGAGGACTCGAAAATAAGAGGACTTCACTCGGTTGGTAACTCTAGTGGGGTAAACAGCATTTGAAATAACTTACAAAAAACGAGGATTGTGTGTGAAAGTGTTATTGAACTAATCAAAGTAAGTATAAAATGGTATAAAGCATTTCTTTTTCCAATAGTTTCTTTCATACAGTTAATTTTCTTATAGAATGTCTGCAGTAAAAAGAACAAGCCACATTACAGAATGCCAAAAATACATGTTGTTAGATTTTTTTAGAGGCTGATGAACCTTTAATTAAGGGCAAATTTTCATGTGACTTCACGCATAAAGATATGCAAACATTATGGATGCAAATATTAGAACAATTAAATGCTGTGCCCAACGGCTCCAAAAAGGAATGGAAAGGATGGAGAAAGGTAAACTATTCAATTTCCAATTTCAGTCGTTGGTTGAACATTTCTTTTTTTTACAGACTTGGCGCGATATGAAAAATGGACTGAAAACTAAATTGGCGGAAATTAACCGCCACAGATCTAAAACTGGAGGAGGAGAATCATTGCCACTTTGCCTCACTACCCATGAGAAGATAATAGAAAAATTAATTGCGACCACAACAATTGTGGGCCACGAGGTCGCGGAATCTTCCGCAATATTCGATTTTGATCGTACAAATGCCTCAATAACAGGTAAACTAGAAAACTAAAAACAGGTACATGGTACCTCATATAAACGTTGTTTTCTTTTCAGAATTTGTCCATTTCGAGTCACTTCCATACTCATCGGCGGAAACAGCCTCATGCTCATCGGCGGAACCAGCCCAGGCTCATCGGCGAAACCTGCTCCACCAACATCAGCGGAGCAAGCTTCCCAAGCGGAATCTATGCCAAAGCCGTCATTAAGGCGAAAAGCTTTAAATAAATCTAGTAAGATTGAAGAATCTTATTGTCATCTTATTGCAAATTTAATATTCTTTTAATATTTGTCTAGCACCGAAAAAACCACGAGTGGCTGTAAGACGGTTAGAAGCAACTTTAGGAACAGTGCAGACCATAACCAAGTTTGCTCAACAAAAGTTCGAATTTAAAAAATATTATTACCAATAAAAATTAAAATTTTGAAGGTTAAAAATGTAATTTTAGGCCACATTGGCAAAACTTTAGGTGAAATAAGCAAAAACTTAAAAAAGTAGTAGAAAATATGTATCCCACCAAAAACATTCTGTAAAAAACTAGCCAAGTCTCGATGGAGCTGCTTGTTTATCTCTAAAAAGTAATGAAATCTAGACAAAGTCGTGCCAAGTCTAAGGTTCCTTACTGCGATTTATTTATTATTATAGTTAATGTTGTGGGACTTGGCCGTTGAACATTCTTTATACGTTAGTGGGTACAAGTCAATTTTGTTTACACGTAATGTTATATCTGTTGTAACTACCTATGTTTGTTAAGCGAGATAATAGCCCATACTGGTATTGGTAATTGGACGCTAGTGTCTCATTTTAGGCTGTTCTTGATTGTGCAACACATGCATTCAGCATTGACAATGCTGACTTCTGCTCTCTTCTTTTTGGAGCGTCAAATCGACCACCGATCTAACATAAAATAGACGTATAGACGGACTTCTATCAATGATTAGAAGTCCGTCTGTACTGGAAATAATTTTTTATATTGTTTGTTTTAGGTTCGCCTACACATAAGTATTATTAAAATACGCAGCTTTATCAAGCCTACAATTGACTGGTTATTGAATCAACGTTTTCCAAGTGGCAATTTTCCATCGTCAATGGGTAGCGGTTCTGGCGACAGATTGGTGCAATGGTGTCATGGAGCACCTGGTTTTGTACCCTTCAACGGCCAAGTCACACAACATGAACTATAATAATAAATAAATCGCAGTAAGGAACCTTAGACTTGGCACGACTTTGTCTAGATTTCATTACTTTTTAGAGATAAACAAGCAGCTCCATCGAGACTTGGCTAGTTTTTTACAGAATGTTTTTGGTGGGATATCACTTCTTTTTGTAGAAACGTGGGCAATGAATAGGCAAACAAAGTTGAAGATTTTTTGTAAAGGCGGTATGTCGATATTTAATAGTTTAGTTGGGCTCTTGTGTTTTCAAATAAGGCTTACCAGGTACTCCATATCTTCGATTGTCCTAGTTTTTATAGTTTTCCCTTTATGTGGCCATTAAACCCTAACTCTGTACCAAATTTCAGCTCTCTGAGTTTATGGGAAGTACTAGTTCTATTCTGATGATCATGAGTGAGTGAGTGTCATAAATGCGAAACTTTGCTTTCGCTTAACTTCGGAACTAAATTTCCTACAGACTTGAAATTTTTTATTTTAATTGTGATTTTATAGCTTACTGGATGACGAAAATTTCAGCGTTCTGGTCTTATCCAGAGGTTCTCAAATAGGGGCCTGAAAATGCGGCGAAATGGTTCCAGTAAAGGATGGTACGGCAGTGTTTGCTTCACGCTCGACTTGGCGGGGGCACTGCCGTGCCCCCTAATATATTTCAATTTATTAATTTAAAATAAAAGTTAGAGTATGTGTAAAACTTGTGGTTCATTTATGTGAAGTAATTTCTTACAATTTGTTGACGTATTTGTCGGCCTTCTTCTAGTATCATGGATAAATCTTCCAATCTCTCCATTTAAAAAAAAAACACTTTTAAAAAGTTCTAAATTCTTCATAATATTTCTTTACGCAAAGTAACAACAATAACAATTGCAATTACAAACTAACGTAAACAAACAATTTTTAAGCTGTCAAAAAATTGTTTGTTTACGTTAGTTTGTAATTGCAATTGTTGTTACTTTGCGTAAAGAAATATTGTGAAGATTGTAGAAGTTTTTAAAAGCGTTTTTTTTTTAAATGGAGGGATTGGAAGATTTATCCATGATACTGTCCGTAGCTGCTGTTGAGCAAGCAGAATTAATCGATGTTCATCGGCGCACGATTTCGTGCAATACCGTCGAGTTTACCGAAAACAAATTTATAAAACTCTTTCGCTTGAAAAAAAGTATGGTGGACGAATTAATTCTTAAATTATCCCCATTTATGGAAACTGGATCACGTTCATCGGCACTTGACATTGAAACAAAAGTTGCAATTGTTGAATGTTGTTGCATTTGTTGAAGGCGCAAACAAGGTCGTAAAACGCTTCCTGAAAAATTGTTATTCATTTTATGACGAGCAATAGCTGTTCTAGGGTAAAATGAATGTTTATGCGAAAAACAATTTTTTGGATTTATTTGCAAAAAAATATATTTTTCTTATAATTTTGTCTTTATCACTTTAAAAAAAAAACAACAACCAAAAGAAACATAAAAATTTCTCTTTTTTCCGTCAACAATAAATCTATTCGACCCGAAACCGCATGAAAATTTACAATTCCACACGGAAATAACCAGTCGATTTGAATCCCAACGATTTTCATTCGAAACAACCGCATGCGGAATTCGAGAATCACAAATTTTGAGGATCGTTCGAAAATGGTGAGTTTCCGTATGCGGAATTCATTTCGAATGATTCGAGAATCGAGGCCCAGGAACCTTTATCTCCGGTTGAGAAAAAGCTCTCAATCGAAACATTGGTGACCCCGACATGATTCGACAAGCGATCACAACTACAGCAACTATTAATCTCTACTCTACGCAACTCCGTTCATCAAGGAACAGTAAAGACCAATAGACAACATGAGCCTAGACGAACTCACCAAGGCACAAAAGGAGATCGGAGACGAGATCTATCGTTTATGCTCGTACTACAGCAAGGGTTCTATGAGCCGTAAAAACATCAACTATCTGCAAAAGAAGGGTCCCGAACTTGACGACAACTGGACAAAATTTGTTGCCACAGACACCCAAATCAGGGAATTTGGCGCAAAGCCCGAACATCCGTACTTCGCTAACGATTACTACAATAGTATTCGAGCCATCGATGAGAAGACGAGTCAGCAGATGACGGACCTCCAGAAGGCATGGGAGCTGAAGGCAGCGGGAGTCTAGGTCAAGCAGCCAGGCGATGGAGGAGATTCCAAAACAGACGATGAAGGAGATTCCAATCCAGGGACCGCAGGAAATGACAATGTGCCGACCAAGGATGAAGATAACGACGGAAACTCAGAAGCAGCGGCAATGGTGTTAATACGGAAGCAGCGTGCTGTTTTTGAGCCGCTGACCAGAACACTGAATAGTTTACACACACATGATCAGAAATGATCTCTACAGTTTTATGAAATTAAAAAGGCAAGAATCCAACAAGGTTGGGAACAGGCGGAGATGTTACATCATGAAATCATGGATTATGGGAATAGGATCTTTCATTGGTGCAGAATACGATGAGGAACGGTTCCTAACTCTTGAACAAGACGTGCAAAACGCTCAAATTGAGCTAGCAGAAAAGTTGAATGCAGGCATCTACGAAGCGACCGCGATTCATCGGATACCGTTCCTCAGAATACATCAGCAGCATCCGCAGTCATGAGGTTACCGAAAATAGTCCTTCCAAAATTTGATGGGGACTACTTAAAATGGACACAATTCCATGACCTCTTTTCGGAAGTGGTCGACAATCAGCAGATTGCAAAGTGCCAGAAAATGTGGTATTTAAAAACAAGTCTTCATGGAGAAGCGGAGAGATTAATACGACACCTCACGATTTCAGAATCCAATTATGATACTGCTTGGCGAATCGTTACTGAAAGATATGAAAACAAAAGGTGAATAACCTCGGCATTTATTAGAAAATTGCTGTCACAGCCACCAGTCACGGCTGATAGCGCTGCTTCAATTAAAATGCTCCATGACATATTACCCAAGAATGTCTTGTGGCAATAGAGAACATGGGGATGCCGATCACACAGTGGGATCCGCTGCTTTTGCACATTTTGATTGTGTTTTGGGGGACCGTGGTGGGTGAGTTCGAGTGAAGTGTAAGGGAAATTGCACCTTTTAGCGTAGGTAAAACAACGACGTTTATGATAATTCAATTTATTTTATTTCGTTTTCTGGCTAGTGAAAACTCCTTTTATCTGATGTTCTTGATGATTGTGATTTGCTTTTCTCCGTGCGAGCCAGTTGACTTCCTTTTGGCTACTCCTCCGTGCGAGCGAGTTGACTTTCCATTAGCTACTACTAGCGACTGCCAAAATACAACCGAAACCTCGGGAGCGACGATCTAGGTTGCCACTGTCCATTTTTGCGAGAGTTTACCGCAGCAGTCCAGTGCAGTGCGGTGTCCTGTGGGTGATCTTCCAGTGCACCGGCGGCGTTGGCTGATCTCGAAAAGATTGCGAAGCTGGACAAAGGCACGCATATACTATATGAGCAGTCGTTAAAAGAGCCCAAGAATATACAAACCATGAAGGAATTTCTCCGATTTCTGGAATCAAGATTTCAGTCACTCGAGGCGTTAGGAAAAAAAGACAAATCAAGCAATCACGACAACTCCAGAAAGCCATTATTCAAATCCCTAGCGTCATCGACCTCACAATTACAATGTCCGTCCTGCAAAAAAGCTCATTCACTATTCGCTTGCGATGCATTTTTGCAATTCACTGCGTCCAAGCGGTTAAATTGGGTCAGAAATGCGAAAACGTGTGTTAATTGCCTGAAAAAAGGTCATGTATCTGCCGAATGCGCAGCATCGAATTGCAGAAAGTGCACGAAAAAACACAATACTCTGCTGCATTTGGAGGAAAGAATCGTAAGTTCTCAGCCTAATCGCAAGGGCACAGATGAGCAAGCATCCAGTGCAGTGGCTTCTGAGATCAACAATCAAGAAGGAATACAACCAGTATCTTACCGGCTCAATCTCAGCATAAAACACGAGGCTACATCATGCTGGGCACAGCTATAGTAACGTTGCAAGCGGAAAATGGGAAATCATTAAATTGCAGAGCAATATATGGATTCAGGCTCACAATTGAATCTTATCACCGAGGAGTGACTCGAAAATTGCAGTTGCATGGAGTGGTAGACTCGCTGCAGATCGAGGGAATCGGTCAGCGCAAACAGCGCACTCAACGAAGGGTGAATGTGCTAATCAAATCACCAATTAATGGATTCACAACAAGAGTCGAGGCACACGTGTTGCCAAAGGTCATTTCGCCGCAACCTGCACACATAATCGACATCCAATCATGGAATCTCCCAAAAAACATTAAATTAGCGGATCCAGAATTTTACAACCCTGCAACCATTGACATTCTGATAGGAGCAGAGTTATTTTTCACAATTTTGTCTGTAGGACAAATCAAGTTGGGAGAGAATTGGCCGATAATGCAAAACACTGCGTTCAGTTGGACTGTCGCAGGTAATGTCCAAAAGCTTTCAAAAATAACAGCAACATGTGGAATCTGCAGTGAAGATGAAAAACTGGATCATCAAATTGAAAAGTTTTGGAAGCTTGAAGAGACAAATAATGAGGAAGAGCAATTCACAAATGAGCAGAGGTATTGTGAAGCACATTTTAAGGAGACTACCACAAGAGGATCTAACGGCAGCTTCATAGTGCGGCTTCCATTTTTTCGACCTTCTGATCAATTGGGTGAATCCAGAGACATCGCCAATCACAGATTCATGGCCTTAGAACGAAAACTAATGAAGTTGCCAGAACTAAAATCACAATACATGGCCAGAAATAAACCGGGTCACAAGGACGTAATATTCTGACACCGCTCATCTATTTGATCCACTGGACATCATGGGACCAACAACCATCATGGCCAAGATATTTTTACAGAAATTATGGCACCGAAAGCTCGACTGGGATGCAGCCTTGCCACAGGATCTTCACACAGAATGGCTCAATTTCCGGGAAGGCCTGAGAGAACTAAACAATATTCGGTTTCCACGGCATCTCTTCTCCCAACAAATCCCAAGGTCAGTTCAGTTACACATTTTCTGCGACGCCTCAGAGAAGGCATACGGTGCAGCAGCTTATGTTAGATCGACAAACAAGGACAACATTGTGGTGGTCAGATTACTGTGTGCCAAATCAAGAGTAGCCCCAATGAAACAAGTAACACTACCGCGATTGGAGTTATGCGCAGCAAAATTAGGGGCTGAACTTTCGAGCCGCATTCTAAGGGACGTCGAGATGAAAGATACTCCTACATTCTATTGGTCAGATTCAGAGATAACCCTGGCGTGGATTCAATCGACATCATCAGCGCTGCCAACATTTGTTGCAAACAGGATTCCAGCAATTCAGAAGCTGACTTCCGCGGTGCAATGACGACACGTGAAATCTAAGGAGAATCCGGCAGCTGTATTGTCTAGAGGAATTGCGCCCGAAAAGCTGGCCCAATGCAATATGTGGTTCTATGGGCCAACCTTCTTGCATGGCACAGAGGAACTATGGCCAGCGCCATATGTAGCCCGCAACAAATGTGAGCAAAAGCCATCACTAACAGTGAGTACCACAAAGGCATCGGATACAGGGATCTTACAAAACATAAATCATGGAAATTCATTTCGAAGACTCCAACGAATTGTGGCATACTGTTTACGCTTCGTAACCAACGCGAGACACAGCAGAAAGAGTCATTCACATGACCGCAAGGAATGGTGCCGGGAACAAACACATTCAGTTGCAGTCCCATCAGTTACCGAATTAGACAATGCGAAATCAGTAATTATACAGGAAATGCAGAGCACAGAATTGCACGACGACATTGCACACATTCGAAAACATCGAGAGGTATCCAAAACAAGTGCAATTAGTTCGCTAACCCCGTTTCTAGACCAGAAAGGGATCTTGCGAGTGGGAGGAAGATTAGAAGCAGCTAACATCTCGTTCGACGCGAAACACCCTATTCTACTACCATACACCCATTTGGTAACGAAATTAATAATGGAAGATATACACAAGGAGAACATGCATGCCGGTCCTCAAACGCTTTTAGCATTGAGCAGACAATCGTTTTGGCCCAACAAAGGAAAAACGCTCTCACGATCCGTAGTAAAAAACTGTGTTCGATGTTCCAGAATGAAACCAAAGTTATTCACACAAATAATGTGAAATTTACCTGCCGAAAGAATTCAGCCAGCCAGACCCTTTGTGAACTCTGGCGTAGAATTCTGCGGTCCTGTATGAACTCACTACAAGATCAGAGGGAAGCGGCCGACAAAGTCCTACATTGCGATCTTTTGTTGCTTTTCAACGAAGGCAATTCATCTGGAATTCGTGACAGATTTAACAACACAAGGATTTCTAGGGGCTCTGAATCGGTTTATGGGAAGAAGGGGACATTGCCGCAACATTTACTGCGATAACGCCACAAATTTCGTGGGTGCGAAAAATGAACTCAGTGAATTAAAGAAGGAATTGTTGTCAAGTGAATCCACCTCAAAGATTCAGCAGACATGCATGGAGGTAGAAACCGATTTCCACATGATACACCCACGAGCACCACACTTTGGTGGCCTATGGGAAGCTTCGGTAAAATCTGCCAAATACCTGCTTCAGCGTGCGCGGGGAGCAGCATCCCTAACATATGAAGAAATGGAGACCGCAATCGTCGAGGCATAAGCCATTCTCAATTCAAGGCTAATGACTCCCATGTCATCTGATCCGAACGACATAGCTGCACTAACTCCAGGACATTTTCTCATTGGGGAACCACTGAAAGGATGTGTAGGTGCCAAAGCCCAATCAACAAACATCAACTTGTAAACGCGATGGAAACTCGTAACTCATGTTAAAAATGAGTTCTGGCGTCGTTGGTCATCCGAATATCTCAACCAACTTCAACACCGGATCAAATGGAAACAACAATGTCAAAATGTTCAACCAGGCACAATGGTCATCATAAAGGACGACTGAAATGGCCTCTAGGACGGATTATAAAGACAATAAAGAGTGCTGACAATTTTGTACGAGTTGCCGACGTTCGCACGGCTACAGGGATAGTGCGGCGAGCCATTCACAGATTGGCGCCTCTCCCTATAGAAGTCCCATCTGGAGATCACGACTCTGCCGAGGGCACTTCACCAGACGAGAAAATGGATGATCAGAGTTCGCAACGGTCAAGACATAAGCGAAGCACTTCTAGATCAACAAGGGAATACATCAGCCGGCTATCAAGCGAATTAAACAAGGACAAACATGCTAAGTTTTTTGCTCACTTGTCTATTCATTCCATTCGCTAAAAGCCATCGAAGTGAAGCTGTTCAAAACCAACCCCGGAATTTATTTTGAAAATTTGGGAGAGGTTTGCTTACGAGTGGAATCTGATAGCCTTCTACAATATGGAGAGCTACTGGAAGGAAGTCACGTCAATGCAAACGGATACTAAGAAACTTTCCGCGATGTGCGAACTGCAGCGAATCTGTGAGGAAGTAGAACAGAATAATGAAATGCTACGAGATCACACTACTAACAGAGCAAGAAGAGGAGCCATTAATTTCGTCGGAAACATGGCAAGTGCTCTCTTTGGAGTCCTAGATTCTAAGTACGCAGAAGAAAGGCTGATACAATAAAATCCCTTAAGAACAACGACGCTCATATCGTTCAGTTGTTAAGAAACCATACATCCATAATTGACACCACCATTAATATCATGAAAAGGGATCAGGAAACAGTACAGCTGCAGTTCAAAGACTTCGATATTCATCTCGAAAAAATGTCTGAACACATAAAAAACATAGACCAAGTCCTCTACCAAGAGAGAGTTTCACAAGTATTCACATCATTAACACTCCAAGTGATGTTGCAAGCATTTAACTTGCAACGGATTCAAACAAATTTTATCGAAGTCCTAACAGACTGCCATCACGGGAAGCTTAACAGTCAATTAATTACACCAGCACAACTCGCAGCAGAAATCAGAAAGATAAAAAAATACCTTCCCAATTCGCTCATCTTTCGCATAAACCTGCCTTTAATAACAACGGAGGAATTTGAGCTATTCAGGGTCATCCCAGTGCCAAAAAAACTCAACAACACCTTTTTTGCCATCCAACCATCAACGCTATACATAGTGGTTAATCCTCATAGAAACCAATATTATGCTTTAACTGAGGACGAGTTGCATTTCTGCATTACAATAGTGGAAGGGAAACAGTTGTGCTAGCAAAAGCACCCCATATACAGCAGAGGATCGCAATTCAACGCCTGTGAAATAAATCTGCTAAACAACATGCACCAGGGAACATCCTGCAAAATGGTCACAGTACCAGGAGGAGAGCATTGGATCCAGCTTCAAAATCCTAACCATTGGATATACGTCCTGGAAACGGCAACTACACTCAATACAGTATATGGGAGCAACACCAGTCAACACATCCTGAGTGGATCTGGGACATTGAAAATATCCAGTAGTTGCACAATAAAACAACCCCTGGTGACAATTCACGGTCATAGCGTTTTCCCCACGATCACCAAGATGTCATATATGCCGTCAGCAAATATTACTTCCGTAATTCTGAATACAAACAACACCGCAATACCGCAATTTAAAATTCATTATCAATCAAAATCAACTGACCTGGACAATGTTCAACGGCAAACGGTTAATGCAAACGGAGGCAGAAATAGATGCACAAATGCCAGCCCAAGACATTCATCAGTTTACTATTGGATATGCGGCGTTAGCGCTCGCAATCCTAAGCGCAAGTTACCTCACGTGGAAATGCTACACCACCAAATCTAGGCGAAAACCTCGACCTCAACCTCGACAAATCAAACCAACAAACGAGGAATTCGGACCTACTCCAACAGATGACGCATTAAACGAATTCCGTGTGGACTTCAGAATCTAGTACAGTTTTGCAGCGTAATATAGGATTTAGATTATGTCGGAATTACTGTTATTCGTTGGGCGGGCAGCATGTTATGATTCATAACAAAAACCTAGGGCGGTGACCGCGGAAGCGCCAAGTTGCAAATTGCGCTAAAGCGAAGGCGGTCTAATTCGCACGTCCGAATTTACTGCAGCTATGTCGCAAACGGGTAGCAATCCTAATAGAAATCAATTGTAAGTGTAATGAACACTTGTGGTGGGTGTAGCGGTATGAAAAAGTCTGTGGAAATAATTTGTAAACGTTTAATCCCAAAACCGGATTTATTTGATACAACACAAAAAAAAGTAATTAACAAAGGAACTCAAATAAAAGAACAAAAAAAAAAACAAAAAAATATACTAATAAAAAAAGTTAATTAATAAGTCCCGAACGCACTCCTTTGGATTCAAGAAAAAATAAAGAGAAAAACAGAAAAACACATTTAATTCTGTAGTTTGTTGTGGTCGGCCGTATTGAAAATCAAACGCCTGGTCGTCAACCATGATGTGCTCAGTCGATTGAACCCTGGCGACAAGGCCAAGGTCAGCAGAGACACATCAGTGGCAGCCATGATACAAAGAACATAAGGTATGCCAAAGATTTTTTGACAGCTGCCGTGACGTCACTACGTGCACATTATTTCAAATGCGTAATTTCTAGCCGCACTTTTCAAATGTGACTGAAAAATAGTTTCACTAAGTGAAAGTTCATAATCTTTAAGAATTTAATTTAAATGAAAAATAAGCACTAGAGAAAGTATCTGAGAAAGTGTTTAAAATGATTTGAGTAAATAGCGGCTTATATTTTACGTCTATTGCACATATACACATACACGAGCAGTTTTTGCATTAATATTTTCTTTATTTCGGCACACTTTCAACCATTACGAAAGTACTTTTGGGTCTGTCGGAAAACGAAAATATTTCAACGCTTCTTCACCACATTTTCTTTTCATAATGTTTTTACAGTTCTTTATTGCACACTTCACCATTTTCACTACAAACACTATATTATTTATGTTAAAAAACCTTTAAAAACTTGAAAACCCAAACACGAATTCGTAAACAAAAAGCTGTCAAACCATCGAATGCTGATTGGGTGAACCCGATGACGCGCAAAATGGCGCGGGTACGAAATCATTGGCATACCTTATGTTCTTTGTATCATGAGTGGCAGCACTAGTCGCCTGCACGGACACGCACATGCGCCCAACGCATGCCTTCTAGAGGTTAGCGAATTCCGAAAAACAACGTGCTTCCGGCGAAACTTCTAGAAGGCTGACGCGCATGTGTGGGTGAGGAAGCCGTGTGGGACGACTGGCGACGCACAGTGGAACGAAACGCTAAAATTGGTGGACATTGTTAATAACTCGAGAACGCTTGTAGCTAGAGGATCGAAATTTGGTAGAATAATACTTCGTTGAAAATATAAGGTCAAGTACGAATATGAGCAAAATCGGGTAACTCCTTCGTAGTGCTGCCATATAAGCCTGAATGGTTTTTATACAAAAATGTTGATTTTGTTTACATTTTCACTGTTTCTTTAAATATTGTTTTAAATACGTAATAAAATTATTAATTAATTTAACGAAACTGTTTTTACGTGATGGACTTAATATGATAATTAAAAAAAAATGTTTTTTTTTTTTTTTCAGATAAAAGAATTAATTTAATCTGAATCGTACGATTCTTCGTCTGAACTAATGTGATTCAGGGTTGCATCACCTTCTTCATCATATATCGGCTCTTTGAGCAATTCATAGACTTCTGGAAACATTTTCGTTTTTGCCTTATTCAATGAAGGTCTTAAGCTAGATATATATGGGTCGGAAGATATTAATAAAGAAGACATAATATCTTCATTTGTACATTGTCTATTTTTTCTTGAGTTGTTAAGTCTAAATTTGCGAAATTCCTTATGTCTTGCTTCTATGACATCTTCGGACAATTGTCCTATAGGAAGAATGACATTCCTGATAATATCCGCCCCATGAAATAAAATTTTATGGACACTCGCTGACATGTAATACCACCCATATTTTTGAGTCACAAGTCTTGCTAATTCCTTTGCAAAAGTGTCAAACTTTTCAGGATTAATTTGCAAACCAGATGCTATAGTCTGTAACAGAATGGCAAATTTCCTTATTATCAATTCCAAAGTAAATTGTTAACAAAAATTTTTCAAAATTTTAAGTTTGAACATTCATCTTTGCCACCTTTGCTAAGGCATCGAGACATATGAGACATTGCTGAAAAGGTCTTAATGCGTACTTTTTATTGGCATATTATTTGTCCTTCTATGGTATTCCGAATAGAAGTTATAATATATTTTATGAGCTCACTACCCTGCATAGACGAAAAAGTTTCAATCAAATCCGTCAAAATTTCTAAGGAACTACAAAATTATAAAGTGGTATATCTGGTGGATTAGCACCTATTAGCAGTCAATTTTGACGGATATATAAAGTAAAAGTGTTAGAAAATAAAATCTATTCTTTCGTTAGTCGGTCAAATTCGGACAATTTTTTATACACTTAAAGAAAATGTTGATTATAGGACACAATTTTTTGTTTACATAAGAGGGCAAAAAAATATATATATATATATAATGAAGTTTTATGACTACATGTCCAAAGTGAAGATCAAATATGACATAATGAAAGTGAATGAGTAAATAAAGTTTTAATTAAAAGTTTCATTTAATAATCTTAAGATGAACATATGTAACATTTTTTTTAGTAATTTTCAAATCTCGAAGTTGTCGATGTTTGGTTAATTATAACATAGAAAATATTAATGTAATTGGCATAATTGAAATAAATAAAGTTAATTTAATCTGTCTACAATTCATTCATTATGGTTTTGAATTTCAAATCGCAACTTTACTTTTTGGTCGATGTCCACCGATTTCAACGTTTCGGTCCACTGTGCGACGGTCACCGGCGCGGCTGACGAGTCAGTTGGGGATATACAAAGCTAAAGGAACGATCGCGAGTAAAGGAAAAAATCAAGAAGAAAGGTAAAAAGAAGAAAATCAAATCAAATTTACCGCGGTTCAGTTAGATCTGGTTCAGTTTCGAACGGCGTGAAAACTTTGCAATTTTTCGGCGGAAATTCTCGTATTCTATTAATTGGTTGAGCCTTTGAGGAAATAGTCGAAACGTACAAACGCCTATAACAGTGCTGTTGTGCCACAGTGGCGTTTATAATATTGGGGGGAAAAAAAAACAACAAAAAAAGAAGAAAAAGAAGGGCGACGGGAAAACCAGTGAAAAGAACCTAGTTCAAGCAGAAGAGATCCGTCTGCCAATAAAAAGTGCCTTCGAAGTGCCCCAGTTCAACCAGTACGTGTTCACGTGATTAGTTTTGGTGGCAAGTGAAGTGTTCCACGCTTGGCGGACGAGCGGCGCCTTGTCCCCGCGTACCCGGACCCACCGCAACCAGAGGACAGCAGGATACTACCGACAGGACGACGACCCCCCCCCCCCCCCCCCCCAGACGAGCGAGACCATTGAAGGAAATGACCCCGGCAAGAGTCCCCCCCAAATAAACATACATTCGTCGTTTTTTTTTTTTTGGTTTGCATTCAGTGTTCTTTTCTTTTCTGCCTTAGTTGTAAGTTCATTTAGAGCAGGGATGGGCATGCAACCACAGTCGCAAAATGTGATTGTGTAAAAGCTCTTCAAAGCTCTCTCCGGCCTTTTTTACACTGTTAATTTTGGTGACGTCACCTGTCATGTAAAAGTGAAGCCACATGGCAAAATGACTTCAAATTTACAGTGTACCGAAAGCAAAGCGAAAAGAAGCATAGTCCTGCTCGCATGACGGCCGGCGGCCGAATGATGCGCTCTCGACTTGCGAGCTGCTCGTGTACATATTCAAAGCTCTAAAAGCTGGAGTGCCCGCGGGCATAGGCCTGCCCATCACTGATTTAGAGTCAGGAATATCGTTCCGACAGAGTGAACGAAAGTTTTTTGGTTTGTTTTCATTTCGGGTATTTAATTCTAGTAAAGCTCCGACAATCTCCTTTTTATTCCTCAGGGTGTAAGTTTGTTTCAGGAAAACTTTGTCAAGATCGTTGTAAGGGGGAGAAAGCCCCGTCTAATTATATAAATTAATATAGCACTTTTTGAGTATTTTGCCTATTTTATGCAGAAAATAACAATAAGCCTTTTTTTCTAAGCATACACAAAAATTAAATACGGGTGCACCGCTACGGACACTGTCGACGAGAAAAAAACGTTGACATACAGTTCTCCACCGTAAATAGCTACAGCAATAAATGTGATGGTAGCGTCTGAGCGTTCATATTACGTATTCTTAGAAACGATATCTTAGAAACCACTACCGCAGCATTTAATGAAACAATTTTTTGTAACGTCACTCATTGAAATAATGCGTCCCCTATTGACGGTACCGCTTTGTATCATTTCATAATTAATACGACCGTCATTAAACGGCAATCCGCATTCATTCTTGTTTAAGATTCCAATAAATCCAGAACATTTTAACAGGACTAATAGTCCTACTGCCCAAGTACCAGATGGGAATTATTTGTTTATGGGAAATACTTCGCGCAATTGATCGATTAAGACTAAACAGTAAAAAAAAAAGAAACTCTTTGGTTTTCTGAAATTTTTCTACACTAATTATGTAAATAGATTAAAGAGAAGAAAAAATATTATTTTACTTTTGGAAAAACCTCTGTAAAAAAACAAAATTATTTTCTTCTTTTTAGTCCATTTTCACAATTATAGAAAAATTTCACATAATCCAAAAATACATTATCTGTAGTACAACACGTTCTTACGCGGATTTTAAGTTCCATTTTGCTTTCAGACATTGCTCGTTTAAAATATCTCGTATTAAAATAATTGTTTACTGTTTTGTTTAAAAAAAAGAACCCTTTTATGGACACTTTAAAAATGAAAAAAAGTCTGACCCACCTGAAAATCTAAACCCATGAGTTTTCCCAGAGATGACACCTAGCTAGATCGATTTTTTGCCCCCAAAAACCCCTATTCTGAAATTTTCATCAAAATCCTTCGAGCCGTTTTCTAGAACGCGCTTACCGATATATATAGATATTTATATATACTAGTGGTCGCCCCGCGGTCGAAATTCGACCGTGTCGGTTGAACTATTTTGATATGATATAAAAGTACCAAGATTAAATCAAATCTTCCAACATCCCATCTAACTTATAGCTAGACTCATAGCCCTCTAAATCTTTGTGTCGAACTTTGCGATATTGATGGTCCACTTAACTTTTATTAGTATTATATTATATGGTATTAACGTTGGATTTTTAAATAAAACTATTTCACCTTCCAAGTTTAATAAAAATACATTAATTACCCATTAACTACTTTTGCTTGCAATTCATTTCTTTCATTCCAAAATACTTTTCATTTTTGAAAAATTTTCATAATTTTAACCATGTCTTATTATATAGGTGTTTTTTTTTGTACCTATACAAATTCTAAAACATGACGTAATTTGGACAAAATTTTTCGTAAAATTGCCTATATTAAAATGGTCTCTTTACAATTATTATAATTAAGCCATTATGTTTGATATTTGTAAAAATGAAAAATTTTAAAAAAATTATAAAATGGCAATGAAAAAATCTATTCAACTAAATAATTTCAAAACAAATTTCTAGTAAAAAATTTAAATATTTTCACTTAAAGACTTGGACTATTAGCTTGTCCCCGCCTGCAATATCCTTTCCAACATTTAAGTTATATTTATATAAGACATAGTCTATATTTTATTATTTGTTTAAGGGTGTCGAACACATAAACATTTCATATTGTGTTATACATTGCTTTTACAAATTTCTATAGATTAAATATAACTTGTTTTTCGCTTTTCAGTTGATACTTCTTAATGCAGTCGGGTTTTTTGTTTTTTTAAATAATTTGTTTTTTTTCTTCATATGTATTATGGTGAAATACACTTTACGTTATTTTACCTGATTTAACAGTTAAAGTAACACAAAAAGGTTTCGGTGCACTCTTACTTTTGTTCCTTTTGTACCTTTTGTTAATAAAAAAATTATGAAAATCGGTTCATAAATAGAAGAGCAAATGGTACTGAACACTTTTCCCTACGCCTATTTATATATAAGATTCGAATGACAAAATTCTGTTGTAAAGTTTCTTATAGAAGAAAAAAAAAATATGCCATTTAATAGTAGTAATCAGGAGCTTTAATTTGATATCACACACGCCCCAAATTGGACAACACCAACGGGTATGGTTAATGGTTATACCACCCACGCACCCACAACCCCCAAAAATGTAAAAAATTGTTAACGCATCGGAAAGATCCCCATTCACTGATTCTAAATTAAAAAACCCCATGTAAATCCATCTACGTTTACTACTCTAAAATTGCAGTGTATTTTGTTGTTGCAAACATTATGTATGGGAGAATTCACGTATATTTCTATATCATTTTTACCTGTGTTAATGAAAACACATAAAAGAAATATTTATATTCTGCAAATCTGCACGAAAATACCTTTCTAACGGTATGCGTGAATTTCTCATACGACGCCCACACGCTAAGAAAAGCGTACGACAATTTTTGTGCTTGCCTATTAATATATAGAAGATATAACTTAATAATACGCAAAATGCAACACAACACCCACAACCAGCCACGCAACGTGAGGTGGGTCCCACGGTAACCACGGTGCCTAAAAAGTTCACACGACTTCTGATGACCCAGCGTCTGAGGGAAACATCCGATACCAATCACCTGCATATTCACCTGAGCTGACCCAAAAAACTCTAGCTTTAAGTAAATCAACTTTGTAATTTAGAATCAGAATAAATTTGTACTTCTACCAGAACGGTTCGGTTTTTATTTTTTTACTAACTATTCAAAAAAGTTAGTTAACTTATATATGTACAAATATTGCTCGTTTAATAGTATAGGATTTATAAATAGGGTTTTGACAATATTTCCCGTGTAACCATTAAAGTAATCGTATTTCAACTACGTAGGCCATCTATGGTCTTCATCATCATGTCGACTTCACCAAATTATGCTTTCCGAAAGCAAGTACGTGTCACTATAAAAAAATTCCTTTCGGCAGGCTTACAGGCTGAAGTAAATTTCGAAGTATTTTGATAGCGTTTATTTGGATCATTTATTTCAAAATCGAGAAACTAGTTATGGATTTATAAACTACTCATCGAGAGCTTTTTAACGATACCCCACAAGACGTGGTTTAGAAAAATTCGAAATTCCACCCCCACCCCCATTCGTACCGCACATATCCCTAATTTGGTGGTGTCACCGTTAACCTCATAGAGAGTACTCTTATTTAGGCAAATAAAGTCTCTCTCTAAACTTCATAGGGGCCGCGATATGATTTTTTCAAAATTTCAACCCCCGCCCCCGGCCACCCCCGTGGCCGTCGGGTGGTTTCGTACTCAGGGAGGCATGAAACGAAAAACTATGAAAGAATTTTTCGAAAGTCGTTACATGGTATACATCTCAATAGGTAGATTTTTCTTCGAAATCTACCTAAAAATACCCAAATTGCTTCAAATGTGCCTATAAATTATGCAGATTTCCCTCGATTTGTCTAGGGTTCCATCATCAGATCCTCACCTGATGACCATGGTACCATATAGGAAGTATACTCTTTCAAACAAAAAAAGAATTTTCCAAATCGGTTCAGGCGTCTTCGAGTAATAGGGGAACAAACATAAAAAAAAAGATTCCGACGAATTGAGAACCTCCTCCTTTTTTGAAGTCGGTTAAAAATACCCCAAATAGAATAATCTAACGGGTTCGCATCTGGAGAATTAAAGGGCCATTGTGTGTGCAAAAAGAAGTGCGGAACTTTGTTTTCAAGCCATTTCTGATTTTTTCGGGCTTTGTGAGCTGGTGCAGAATCCTTTTGCAATGTTCACTGTATGTGGCCGACATAGTTGCATGCCCAAGGCTTCAACACATGTTCCAAGACCGTTTCGAAATAAATATTCGCGTTTATCTTAACACCACGGTCCAAAAATACGAGTGGAGATCGACCATTGGCAGTTACTGCGCCCCAAACCATCACACACGGTGGCGCTTGCTTCCTGGTGCCCATCTTTGGTCAAAATTATTGTATGACCTCCCTGGCAAGTAGACTCGATCATTTTGCTCGTTAAAATGTTGTTCAATTGCAAATGTGGCCTCATCATAGAAAACGATATATTTGGCATTTGGCCACATTCGTGCAGCGTGAGCTACGTCGAAATCTACACCGACAGCAGAATCTGATACAGCACCGCACTGTGGGAACCTTAATTGCCAACGTAACTGGAACCTCGAGAAAACGCAATGTGACCGCCACCTTGCAAAGAAGCAACATGACCGCCACCTTGCAGTTTTTGATGCCCATAAAAAGTAGAAGATTTGATAATTTCAAAAAGAAGTAAATTCATTTCAGATTCAGAGTCGGTAGCGAAAATAACTAATTAAATAGTAAATTAAAAGTAATTACTAATTTGATTGTTCGGTTATTCTTCTTGTATGTACAAGTTAAGTGAATAAATTAGTGAGTTTTGCTAATTTGTGTGCTTTGTGTTTTTTTTATCTCAACCTAAAACGAACCTACTTTAGTGGCGCAGTCGGTAGGATCTCAAATCCGAAGATTGAGATCTATTTATATTTAAACCGAACAATTTTAAGTGATAAGTGTTTGTGAAAAGACTGAGATAAGGAATAAAGACATCGCCTTATCGAAGACGCTGATCTCAACACTACATGCCGAAGGAGGGAAAACCAAAAACCAAAGTTCCAAAACCTTATTCGCGACCAGAGGAAGATCCTGAAGCAGAACTCACAAAGATGACAACCCCTGCAGTCAACGGACAAACCACGATCCCAGTGACGGAGCTACTGAAGGAAGTTTCCAGGATCAAAGAGTACACCGGCAGTGAGGACTACGACCTGTCGTCATTTATTAGGGAGGTAGAAATGCTCATCCCGCTCTTCGTGGGAAATCCGCATTTGAAGGAGTACGTCTTCAAAAGGAACGAATAAAATACAGGGACCAGGGGGCCTATTCTCGAAATCACTCGTAACTTTACGCATACGTAACTTTTCGAGGACTTTCTTTCGAATGGTTTATGTCAGACGTATTCTCGAAATCACTCGAATATTTTTTCACCATTCGAATAGAATTGCGAGTGTGGTGAAATTGTTAAACGTCAAAACTGGTTTTCATAAAATCTCAAAAATCATTTCGTTTATACTTTGCGCTGTTTATCGTGAATTGTAAATAATAGAAAAAGAACGCGAGAAATTTCATGGCCTTTTTGAAGCTGATAGAACTGAAGAAAGTATACCTTCTACTAACTTAAACCCGTTGCTTGCTGAAGGAAGAAGAATTTGTGCGTCAATAGTGAAGAAACCCCACTTTTATTAAAATGAATTTTATTCTTGTGTTTTTTGTGTGCATGGATTTTTAATTTTAAAGACAAATGTACATATTTTTATAATTTTTATTATAGTAAATATAAAATCTTATAATCTATCGTTTTTTTAATCTTAGATATATATATTTACACTATAAATATCTCAATCGCAGAATTTGGTGCTCAAATTCGTTATAGCAGTAGCGGCTGTTTCAAGTGCACTGGCTTTTCTCTCCTCTGTTGCTGCAATTCTCAGAAGCGCTTTTAATTTTTCTTCAAGGAGCTCAGATTTTTTCACAATAACTTTTTTCAAAGTTAATTTAGTTTCTGATGCTTCAGTAATTTTATTTGTCGTCTCAAGTGAAACTTGGCGTATTACGCCGATAATTCTTGGACGCATCAAATTTGCCAATTTTTAAATTTGAATGCACGTCTAAAAAATTTATTAAAACTTTTGCGCAGCCGACATATTCGCACCTTTTTTTTTTCTTAATTATAATACCATTTTTGACAAATTAATTAAATTTCTTTTAAATTCTTCACAAAATCACAAAATTCACTCACAAAAATTACCCCGCGAAAAATTTTGTTAACGTCAAATGACACTTACGAATGCAAATAGTCATTCGTATCTTTTCGATTGATTTTCATTCGAATGTTTACGTATACGAATCTCGAGAATACACCATACATCAAAACCATTCGTAAATGGTGAGTTTACGTATTCGTAAAGTTACGAGTGATTTCGAGAATTGGCCCCCAGCACTCCAGGTAATCAGAACTATAAGTGCAGATCCGACGTGGGAAGCGATCAAGAAAGAACTCATCAGAAACTTTTGAGTACGAGAGACATACCATCAATTGTATCATCAGGCAACGATGATCAGAAACTATTTAAACGTAAGTGAATATTTTAACAATTTAAAAATTTTTTTAGATAAATTGAACACCAAATACGAGTTTGACGAGGCAAAACCCATCGAGTTCTCACCCAAAGTGAACGAATCAATTATCTTGAGAACATTCATTAACGGAATTGACGCAAATTGTACTAGTGTAGTTTTAAGTAGGAATTGATCACTAATAATTTAAGAGAGGCATATTACACATTAGAAGAAACGGGTTTAATATAACAAAGTAGAGTAAGGAATTTTAAAAGTTAAAAACCAAACCATAACCGGCAAATCAATTATTCGTTAAGATATCACGAAAACAATAATCGTAGCTCAAATATTACAATCGGTAGAAACAGTCGGCCAAACAGATCGATCAGTAATCAAAACTTGGGTAGACATTTAGACAACCTCAATATAATCAAAATTTTAATCGGCAATTCCAAAACAATCAACAATTCACAAGAAATTCAGGCCAATTTAGAAACAGTTATACGAATTCGAGGCAAGTTACACTTCAAAATCGCCCAGAGCCGATGGACGTAGATCACGTAGAAATAAACAAGACCCTCAATAATAACGAAGAACAGATAAATTTTCAATTTCCCCCGTCCGAACAAATTTACCAGTAGTTGAGTTAACAATAGGTAAGGATATATTAAAATGTTTAATAGATACAAGTTCAACGACGACTTTACTAGACCAAACAAAACTAAAAGAGTATAAAAGAATACCAATAAAAAGGGAATTACAATTTAAGACACTAAACGGCCATACTATAGTTAAACACGAAATAATCACGGAACTACCGAAAGAGTTTAATGAAAAGAAATGGATGAGAATTGGAAACTTACGACGTTCAAGGACAAACAATTTGATGGGTTAATCGGTCAAAATTTGTTAAAACCACTACAAGCTATTGTTAATTTAGGAGAAGAGTATTTAGTAATTCATGGGATAAGAACAAGATTTCTTAACTCATGTCCCTATAAAGATGAGGAAATATATTCACTTGAACCCAAATCCATAGATCAAGGTGTCTTGGAAAAACTCCAGAGAGAGGAAATGAATAGTGAAGAAAAGAAAAAGCTTAAGTTTTTAATAAAAAGAAACGAAGATTTATTTTACCAAGAGTGCCAGCAATTAACTCATACTCACGAAATCCAACACGAAATTATCACTACATCTGACTCCCCTATTTATTCAAAAGTCTATAGATATCCCCAAATACATGAGCAAGAAATCGCTAATCAGATGAAAGACATGCTTAAACAAGGTATTATTAAGGAAAGTAGTTCTCCTTACAATTCTCCATTGTGGATCGTCCCGAAAAAATTGGACAATTCCGGAATAAAAAAATGAAGAATTGTAATTGAATATCGGAATCTCAATGAGGTTACAATCAACGACAAATTTCCAATTCCCAATATCGATAGCATATTGGAGAAACTTGGAAGAGCACAATATTTTTCAACTCTGGACTTGGCCAAAGGCTTCCACCAGGTACTTATTAAGGAGGAAGACAGAAAAAAAACAGCATTTTCAACTCCTCTAGGGCATTACGAATTCGGTAGAATGCCCTTTGGATTGAAAAATGCCCCAGCCACTTTCCAGCGTTTGATTAATTCCGTACTTCGAGAATACGTAAATAAAATCTGTGTGGTGTATCTAGACGATATACTCATATTCAGCACAACAATCGAAGAACATAGTGAAAGCATCCAAAAAATTTTCAATCAACTGAGGAAACATAATCTCAAAATTCAAAATGAAAAGTGCAAATTTTTCGCTAAAGAAACCGAACACCTAGGGCATATCCTGACTACTGATGGTATAAAACCAAACAACAGTATGTAATATACTTTTAACCCCGGTGTCGTTCTTTTCGTAGTTTGCTCGGGCGCCTCTGGCGGAGAAGGGAAAAAGTACAATTAATTGGGCCGAGGTAGCTTCAGTGGAGACAGGGATGATTTAAATGGCGAACACTTTTAATTCCTCTTGTATTTTCTTTATTTTCTCATTTCGATTTATCTAGTATCTTATTTCTAATTTCTAATTAATACAATTGTGTTATTACTAACAAGCTACGGGCTTACGCCACTCACGTACAGGGTTGGTTTCCGTTTTTACACGTACCGCCAGCCGGTCCGTTCGTGGGTTCGGGCAGTGTTTAGGCGTGCAACCTAGTAGAGAGAGTACCGATTTCACGTACAAGATCAACGTTTCCGTATTTCACGTACTAATTTGACTTTCCGTTCGGTCGGTGTCTCACAGGAATATTTTGTCAACTGGTGTCGAGGAGACGTTATGCACGCCTCGAGCTCTGGCCAGGACTGAATGCTGCTGCTTGCTGCGGCCGTCCTTTTATACCCGAAGGCCGAGAAGCTTTTGAGTGGGGAAAGCTTTTTAGGTGAGCTTTGAAAGTTTCCCCTTGGTTGATTACCGTGGCAGGTGTCGGTACTAAGCATTCATGCGTCTAGACTAAAAGGTGTACGAACTAAAAGTTCGTTACAAGTAAAATCGAAAATATTCGGAAACTACAATTGCCACGAACCAATAAACAGATTAATTCATTTTTAGGGATTACCGGGTATTATCGTAAATTTATTAAGGACTAGCAGGTGTCTACTCGGTTACACCCGGGTCAGTCAAAATCATAATACATTACAGATTACATTTTGAATTTACAACTACCCCCAAACGCGACGTATAATATATATGATATAGAACCGTTCCCCGTACAGTTAGTTTTTTTCAGTCAATGGTGGTTTTGGTTGGTTGAATTAAGATAGAGGTTGGTAGTTCTCATTGAGCTTTTTTCTAACCAAAAAGGCGAAATACCAATTTTTATGAAACATTACTTCAAAAATGGCGGATTTTCAGACAAAATTTCATCCCCTATTTTCGCCCCTTTGGGGTGGAATTACAAAAAATCCTGATATACGTGTTTCTTTATTTCTGTAACAAAAGCCAAATAACGATTTTTACGATTTGTTTACTTATATAATGGCGCATTTCCATATAAAAACTTTCATCCCCTATTTCACCCCCTGGAATTTGATACACGTGTTTCTTTATTTCTAACCAGAAGTCCAAAAATCCATTTTTATGAATTTTTACTTCAAAAGTGGCGTAGTTACATAGAAATAATCATCCCCTATTTTACTCCCTTATGGGTGAATTTCAAAAAACCCTGATACACGTGTTTCTTCATTTGTACCCAAAAGGCCAAATATCAATTTTTATGAATTTTTACTGCAAAAATGGCGAATTTTCATACAAACTTCCATCCCCTATTTTACCACCTTAGGGGTGGAATTTCGAAAAACCGGTTCTTAGTGAGCACCTATGAGATAAGTTGTAGAAGTATACAAAATTTCATGGAAATCGGTTCAGCGGTTTCCGAGAAACAGTGATCAGTCAGTCAGTGGGTTTTGGATTTTATATAATACTAGCAGCTCTACCCGGTTACACTCGGGCGGTGAAAATTATAATATCTATAATGTGCATCAATGAATCATATTACATTAAAATTTACAACTATTCCCAAACGCGACGTATAATACATAAAACCGTTTCCTGTAGATCGGGCTGCAATAAGAGTTAGTTAGTTTTTTTCAGTCAAGGGTAGTTTTGGGGCGTTGAGTTAGGACAGAGGTTAGCAGTTCTCACTGAGCTTTTTTTTAACCAAAAGGCCAAATACAAATTTTTATTAATGTTTTTACTTCAAAAATGGTGGATTTTTATACAAACTCCGTTACCTCGTTAAAGGTGAAATTTCAAAATATGTTGCCCTACATCATGTCTACATCACAAAAGCATCCTCTGCGCAAAGCTTTAGATTTCTAGGTTCAAGGGCTTAGGCTGGGTGTTAATGAATCAGTCAGTCAATCCGGACTTCTTTTTTTTTAAATATTACAACACAACAGAGTGAATAAAAATTTTCCTAGAAAAAAATTGTAAATTTGAGCTTCCAGGTGCAGCCCAACAGTAAATTTTAGTAAGAAAAAAGCACTAAAATTGAAATGAAGTACCAAATTTAAAAAACTTAAATGCAAACCAGCGGTATATTTCAACAACCATTTTCTTTTTTTTTTCGCTCTTGCCTTTTTTTTTATTTCTGTTTTTCTATCGCAAGTAAACTTTGTCATTACTCAAAACACGATTGATCACGATTTTTGTTTTCTAACTATCATCTTCCAGTTAGTTCCCATTCAATAAAAAAACAAACGATAACTAATGTCTCCGGCCCAACACTTCTCGTGAGTTTGGTTGTGTCACCTAGGATCTTTTAGCGATGTTCGGCTCTGCGACACACGCACGCGCTTCTCGATCATTCCTATGCATATATATGCAAAAGAATGCCTTCTGGTGACTTCGCTCTTCGCTGTTTTGCCACTTTGATAAAACCGGAGCAAAAGACGATAGCGAAATTCACAAATTTTTAAGAAAATATTTTAGTGGCATATTTTTGTGACATCAAGTCTCACGATAAGCAAATGTCTACTTTTCTATAGCGGCTGCGAAAATGATAAAGTTTTGTGTCTACGAGTCACACGATCTTCGTTTTTAAAAATTTCTAAGGTTGTAACTGTGCTCTGAGAATGAGCATTGAGCATGAGCAGCAACCTATGATATGTGTACACAAAGTTATGTGTCGTGTGACTCGGACAATGTGAAACTCTCCCGATTCCTTTGATTTGCTGAAAATTTTCCGAAATTTTCGGCACATTTTATAAGCGATATGCCACATTGCATATTGTCGCGTCACATGATAAAATATTTTCAAAATTACTTATAAATGGGGGGTTTTTGCTATCGTCAGACTCCGGCTTAACACATACTTATGTAGATCGGTGAAAGTGAATCTACTCAAGATGTACATATTCAATTGATACTCAAGATTTTAAAAACGGAATTGTTTTTCTTGGGAGATAAGTAGGACAGTGAATTCTTCTAAGTTACATAACTAAAACGTGTTAACTATTTTATGCATCCACGATTTTTCACGCCCCTCTTCATCCCCTTAAAAGTTGAATTTTAAAAAACCGCTTTAGGGTGATAGCCTGTGAGGAAAGTTGAAGAGGTATTTCAATTTTTGTAGAAATCGGTTCAGGAAAAACCGTTTTCACCCCTTTTCACCCCCTTAAGGGTTAAATTTCAAGAAACCGTTTCTTAGTGAGCACCTATGAGGTAGGTTGTATAAGTATTCGGAATTTCATTGAAATCGGTTCAGTGGTTCCGGAGATTCATTGATATATAAGTGAGTACGTGGTATTTCGCTTTTATATATATTGAAGATTTAAGATGAAGACAGAAGATAGCAAGTGTCTAATCGGTTACACCCCGGTCGGTCAAAATCATATTATAATGTACAACAGATTACATTTTGAATTTACAACCACCCCTGAACGCGATGTAACTGTATTACCATAGATCCGTTTCCCGTACTTCGAGTTACAATAATGGTTGGTTAATTTGTTTTCAGTCAAGGGTAGTTTTTGAGGGTTGAATGAGGGTCGAGGGTGGTAGTTCTCATTGAGTTTTTTTTTAACTCAAAAGGCAAAATACCAATTTTTATGAATTTTTTTTACTTCAAAAATTGACGAATTTCCATAAAAAATTTCATCCCCTATTTTATCCCCTTAGGAGTGGAATTTCAAAATCCGGTTCTTAGTGAGCACTAATGAGATAAGTTGAAGAAGTATACGAAATTTCGTGGAAATCGGTTCAGCGGTTCCGGAGAAACCGTTTTCACCCCTTTTCATCCCCTTAAGGGTTGAATTTCAAGAAATCGTTTCTTAGTGAGCACCTATGAGGTAAGTTGTATAAGTATTCCAAATTTCATTCAAATCGGATCAGTGGTTCAGGACCCAAGTAGCATTTTGCGACCTTCTGATACCCATTCCACAGTTTTCACGCTACAACGTATACGTTACGTTCTTATTACAAAATTCTTGGTAACTGTTGCGTTTCAATTCCCATTTGGTCAAATATCCTATATCAACACATGTAAGAACTCTGTTACGTAACTTTTACTTTAGTTGTTACTAATTGGAAACAAATACTATTTTAGGCATTGTTTCCAAAAAGTATATTCCTAAAATGACACAAAAACGTCTTTGCTACAAACGCAGTTCCTTTTTGGAAACAAATACCATTTTAGTCATTGCTGCCAACAAGTATATTCCTAAAATGACACAAAAACGTCATTGCTACAAACGCAGTTCCTTTTTGGAAACAGATACTATTTTAGTCATTGCTACCAACAAGTATATTCCTAAAATGACACAAAAACGTCATTGCTACAAACGCAGTTCCTTTTTGGAAACAAATACCATTTTAGTCACTGCTACCAACAAGTATATTCCTAAAATGACACAAAAACGTTGTTGTTACAAAAGCAAATCCCTTTTGGGAACACATACTATTTCAGGCATTGTTACCAATAAGTGTGTTCCTAAAATGACGCAAAAACTGTGTTGCTACCGAGGTTGCTACTGTCGTGGAAAGCAAGACTATAGTTACGTCAAGTTCCCCCTTAGCACAGTATTTATTTGAGCGTCTCCTTGTGAATTCGTTAGACGTGATTAGTTTTCTATTAAAATAACACCATCAAAATGTTAAAAAAAAACATAGTCATTGGAAACGATTATAACCGTAAAAGGCCTTTCAAGACAACTACTTCTTACTACAGAAAAGTAAAAAAATTAATTGACATTTCACAAAGTGACATTTTACAAGAGCATGGTAAAAAACAGAAAAACATTATTGCAACGACGGAAGTCACAGAAACAGAAGATATTAACAATTGTGAGTGTATTGAAAATAGTTCAGTTTGTGATGATGAATTATCTAATGACAGTGAAACAGAGTTTGCTTTTATAAAACAGACGGGCATTTTGGAAGAACTAAGGACCTGGGCATTAGCAAAACAAATTTCCCATTCTGCATTAAACAGCCTTTTGCAAATTTTACGAACAAATGGTTTTGAATATCTACCTAAAGATAGTAGAACCTTATTAGATACTCCGACTTATGTTGAGATAGTTGATATGGGAAGGGGAAAGTATTGGTACAATGGATTAAAAGAATCACTTACGGACATCCTGTTAAGAATTAATGTAGTACCTACTACTTTATCTTTAATAATTAATATTGATGGTTTGCCAATTTACAACAGTTCTAAAACCGAATTTTGGCCAATTTTATGTGCCATACACGAAGTACCAGAATGCCCTGTTATGGTGATTGGAATTTTTTGTGGCGAACAAAAACCACTTCTTAAAGAATTTCTCGATCCTTTTGTTCAAGAATTGCTTCCAATTTTGAAAAATGGTATTCGTGTTCTCGAAGTTATGTACACTGTAAATATCAGATGTATTGTTGCTGATTCTCCAGCAAGAGCATATGTTAAAGGCAAGTAAACTGAAAATAAATACAGAAGTAAGTAAACAATGATTTTTGTTTATTTTGAATTTTTAGGTGTTGTAAATTTTAATGGTTATCATGGATGTACTCGTTGTGTTTCGGAAGGTGAATATAAACTCAACAGAATGAGTTTTCCTAACATTAAATGTCGTCCAAGAACAGATATAGACTTTCGCAACCGGAAGGATGAACAACATCACAAGGAAAATAGTCCATTTGAAATACTTCCTATAGACATGGTTCGTGATTTTGTGGTAGCAGATTCTTTACATTTACTTCATATTGGAGTAATGAAAAAATTACTAATAGTGTGGACAACTGGAATGTATACGTATGAAGCAAAATGGTCGGCAACTGATATGAAAAATATATCGACCTGGCTAATTGAATTCAATATTGACAAGCCGAGCGAAATACATCGTGCTACTAGAGGATTAGACTGTTTAAAGTTTTGGAAAGCATCTGAATTTCGAACATTTTTATTATATCTTAGTATAGTTGTGCTAAAGGACTTTTTGAAATCCAGTATTTATGATCATTTTTTACTGCTTTATTGTGCTGTAACCATATGTTCAAGCAAGCAATATAAAAATTTAATTGTTGTTGCAAAAGAATTAATTGAGAAATACATTGAACAATATATCAAAATTTATGGTTCATATACTATTACAAGTAATGTACATAATCTTTCACATCTAACGGAAGATGTTGAGAAATTCGGACCTCTTCCATCATTTAGTGCCTACAAATTTGAAAGTTTTTTCGGGATACATTAAAAGCCTATTGCGTACTGGAAATAAACCTTTGGCTCAGTGTGCGAAAAGAATAATAGAAATGTCGAAAATTGGAATTGATAATGATTATCATAATAGTAATAAATTAACATATCCAATTCTAAAAAGTCAAATCAAACATAAAGCGAGTCTTTCGAGAGAAAATCGAAAAAAGTATGCAAAGTTACATATAGAAAAAGAATTGATATTGACAAACAAACGTAACGATAAATGGTTCATGACAAATCAAGGAGAAATTGTATCCATGATTTATGCAATTTCTGTAAACAAAGAAATTAAAATTGCAGGACGAAGTATAATAACAAAAAAACCATTTTTTGAAACACCAATAAAATCTTCCTATTTGGATATATACGCTTGCGAAGAAAAACTAAATCCTGTAAAGCTGTATCATTTAAATCAAATAAAATGTAAATTTGTTTCACTTAACTGTAACGATGAAATCATATTTGTACCATTAATTCACTCATTCGAAATTTTTCAAAAA
The DNA here is from genome assembly GCA_963082835.1 of Leptogaster cylindrica. Classification (NCBI taxonomy): domain Eukaryota; kingdom Metazoa; phylum Arthropoda; class Insecta; order Diptera; family Asilidae; genus Leptogaster; species Leptogaster cylindrica. The sequence goes on from OY720106.1 coordinate 13,527,570, forward strand.
TGAAAGTATGTATCAGTTGAAAAGTGCAATGTATTTTGTGTTGCTTTCAAATTTAAAGAACAATAAATAAAATAATGCATACATTTACAAATGAAAATAATCCTTTTATTATAAAATTAATAAAAAAAAGTAACAAAATATAAAAATTATATATTGTACCTACATACTTATAACATCAACAAGAGAAAACTTATGAATAAAACTGTTTATTTGTACTTAAAATAATACATTATATAAATCGTTTGTATTATTTCTTATTGGTTCATTTGACTGATTTGGTGGACATTCCTCTTCAGCTTTTCTAAAAAATAATACGATAACAAATGTATTATTGGAAAAATTTGAATTTACCGTTTTCTTTGCAACCTTTGCCCCGCGTGTTTTAGTACCTTGTTCTTCAAAAATTCTTCATTCCTTTGCTTAGAATGACGGCAATCTGCTAAAGATATCACCTCAAATATCATGTCCACTATATGTGTTAATTTTTGGAAACATTGTTTTTTTTCGCCGGACTTTGATGATCCCGTCCATGAGTATTTATTTAAAGCTTCAGGCAAGAACAGAAAATCCATTATTTTATACATTAGTTTTGACCCGTCCTCTGTTCTTGTAGTTCCTCCAATTGCTGATAATCTGTTGATCTAAGAGAAAGAAAAAACCATTTTAATAATGCAAATCTTTAACTACCGAGAACATTATACATACCACTTCATTTTTTACATCTTCATTATTTAGCATTGAATTTAAATTTGATATTTCCTCAACATCTTTCAATGGAAAGTTCACTTCCTTCGTAAGCACAATATCTGTTTGCTGCCTTATTTGCTTATTTCCACCCAGTAATTTTATTATGTGATCAAGTTTGACATGTAGACCTTGCACAGATTTCTTTGTGCTGGCTACGTCTGGTTTTATAATCATAATTTCATTTTTTATCGATTCGAATTCATTATTTCTTGCAGTCATTTCATTTTCGACTGTAGGAAATATTATCATCTCAGCTGCACTTCGATATTCTGGAGGCACAATATCATTATTTCCTCCTCCTTCCACTACCTCATATTGTTGGACATCAGACAGAACGGACTGCAGTCCTGTGGCATCAGTTGCCTCGGCAGTTGCTCGATGTGGCATCAGTTCGATTAGATTAATTTCTTCATTAATTCGTTTTTCTGCGGTTCTATTTAACACATCTTCAACTTTTGTATTTAAATCTATTGTCTGCATTGGTTGTCGTTTTCCTTTTTTAGATGTAGTTTTAGAACGATGCATATATCTATTATAAATGTAGGTAATTTAATTTTAATTTAAAATTGCCATCACTTCACATTATTTAAGAAAGCGTTGCTTGTACTCACGATTCTTCAGCATCAGTGTCTACGAAAGATGCATACACCTTCTCCAATTTTCGTCCTTCTAAGTAGGAATTCACTGTTGCCTTTGTTGCACATTTCATTGTAGACCAGTTGGAAGAAGGTTTCACATTAGCATTTTTTAGCATCTTAACTAAGTCATTATCCTTAAGGTGCGCTGGCCAATATAAAATTCCACCATCTTCCCAACTCGCGGGAACAGCGGTATATGTTTTTCCATGGTTTTCGATAGTTTCCACTAATTGAAACATTGCAGCGTTTATAATATAAATCACTCACTAATCAAATCACTCACTAGTCAAATACTTGGCGAGACTAAACAATTTAAATAAAAACAATGACTGAACAATTGAAATTCCCCAACTTTAAATGAGTTTAAAATGAACTGAAAGGCCAATATCAAGATGATCGCTTTGAAACTTAATTGCATTTGCAGACTGCAGTCACGTTGCACATTTGTAACACAAAATATAGTAACTGTTTCCGTAACTGGAATATTTTTCATGCCAACAGGTTTTAGCTACCAAGTGGGCTCCGTTTTATGACGCATAAAAGGAACTGTGTCAAGTTAGACACATTATTAGTCGCGAAGAAGGAATTGTGTCCCATTGGCCACTTCTTGTAACACAAAATAGTAATTGTGACTATTTGGGAATATTTTTCACGCCAACAGGTTTTAGTTACCAAGTGGGCTCCGTTTTATGACGCATAAAAGGAACTGTGTCAAGTTAGACACATTATTAGTCGCGAAGAAGGAATTGTGTCCCATTGGCCACTTCTTGTAACACAAAATAGTAATTGTGACTATTTGGGAATATTTTTCACGCCAACAGGTTTTAGTTACCAAGTGGGCTCCGTTTTATGACGCATAAAAGGAACTGTGTCAAGTTAGACACATTATTAGTCGCGAAGAAGGAATTGTGTCCCATTGGCCACTTCTTGTAACACAAAATAGTAATTGTGACTATTTGGGAATATTTTTCACGCCAACAAGGTTTAGTTACCAAGTGGGCTCTGTTTTATGACGCATTAAAGGAATTGTGTCAAATTGAATGGAAACGAAAAACAAACAATGGAGGATGGGTTTTGCAAAAATATATATAAAATAACATAAATGCTTTCATTGTTTTAATTCGTGTTAAATCATTTTTTTCAGTTAAACTTAACAGATTGAAGGCTTGGAGTCGTCGTTAAGCGAAAAATATGTCTAATTTATCGTGTTTTAAAAATCATGAAATGCTTCAGAAAAAGTTATATTTTTAGGAAATTTGAAAGCCCATGACTTTTTAACTAGGTATCATAACAAATTTCACGATAAATTCTGCTTCGTTTGGATTTTTCCTTTAGAAGGAAAGGCAAAAAACAAAAAATAATATCAAAGAACTAGAAAAATATATTTCCCTAAAGACATTTTAAATTCTACGTTCCCATGTTTTGAAATACGTACATTGATAAATGTATACTGCGTATTGGTATTGATTCTTCCATATTAATTTTCAAATACTAACATATAATAATATTTCATTTGTATTACCATTACCTATACCATTTAATAGTACGAATATCCATTACAGATTCAATTTAAAATTGCTTATGTATTGACACAAAATTTCAACAATTCCCGCATAGTCGCAACATGGAAGTAACAAAATAGTACTGGTGTAAAAAAAGTCACAATATTGCAAGTAACATTCTCCACTCAATGCCTAAAATGCGTTTAAAAGGTCGCAAAATATGTCCGCAGTGTTGCACCAAACTCGAAACGTAGAAGTTATGAAAACGTCACTACGGTCGTAACAGTGGCGTATTGGTAACAAAATTTTGACGCCACAACGTAACTACAACCCAAATGTGGAAAAAAATGCTACTTGGGGAGAAACAGTTTTCACCCCTTTTAACCCCCTTAAGGGTTGAATTTCGAAAAATCGCTTCTCAACTATAACCTGTGAGGCAAGTTTAAGATTTATACAAAATTACGTGGAAATCGGTTCAAAGGTTCCGGAGAAACCGTTTTCACCCATTTTAACCCCCTTAGGGGTTGAATTTCAAAAAACCGTTTCTTAGTGAGCACCTATGAGGTAAGTTGTATAAGTATTCGGAATTTCATTGAAATCGGTTCAGTGGTTCCGGAGATTCGCTGTATAGTATATTTTTTATTTTTTTTTTTTGTGGCAGGAGTGGGTAAATGAAATTACGCACCGTAGGCAGCGCAAGGCCACCCGTGTGCCAGACTCCCCCGGCTCATCCGAGGTCTACTGGCTAAAACCCCACTCCCTGTCGCCCGGGAGCACCACCCCGGAACCGTCTCGCAACATTACTTCGGGGTAGAGTCCCTTTTTCTTACGGCCCTCTGGGCCTCCGTCATCACCCAGCGCCCCGTGGCGCTCACACCCAGAAAAAAGTGCGTCTCAACCCCCTGTCTGGCGCCCCGAGACAGCGTCCCTCTCCTTCTGGCGGAGGACCCCCCTGACATAGTTGTCAACCGTCCCCTACAGCTGTTCGTTTCGCAGCATCACTCCGGTTATATTATCCGGAGTGATGCTGCCAGCTACACCTTCCAATTCCCTCCTTCCGCTTGCCCATCGTTCACATTCAAAGAATGTGTGCTGCGCGGAGTCCACAGGGGAGTCGCAGTAAACGCAGGCCGGGCTTTCCACCTTCCCTATCCTATGCAAAAAGGACCGAAAATTCCCGTGCCCAGACAGCATTTGAGTGAGGTAGTAATTTACCTCACCATGCTCGCGGCTCAGCCAGATGTCCAATTGAGGAATGAGCCTAGCTGTCCATCGGCCGCGCGGCTCCCGCGCCCAGCGTTCCTGCCAAACCGCTATAGACCTGGCTCTGGCTCTCCTTGCAGCCTCTCCCTTGCCCAGAGCGGCCTTCTCCCGATGAGTGAACTGCCGCTCACCAGCCAAGAGGTCGATTGGAACTACCCCCGCAATCACCAGAACCGCCGGTTCGGATACCGTGCGGTAAGAGCTCACGATGCGGAGGGCCCCCCGCCGCTGCACCGCCGCCAGACGTTTGCGATACTTCTCGTAGCGCAAGGCGTCCGCCCAGACTTCCGCTCCATAGAGCATCACAGCCTCGGCGGAGCGGAGAAGCAGATGTCTTTTGCAGGGTCTGGGACCCCCAATGTTGGCCATAACCCTGGTCAGAGCTGACGTCACCGCGGCCGCCCTGTCCGCCCGCCCTCCAATCTCCTCCCAGAAGGTGAGCCTGCAATCCAGAGTCACCCCCAGGTACCTTACCGCCGATCTCGTCTGCGTGGCCAAATCTCCGACCTGCATGTCTCTCACCAAGGGGATGCGTTTCTTGGTGAGAAGAACAATCTCGGTTTTGGCCAGGGCAAGCTCCAACCCATGGTCACGCATCCACCAACCAATCCGGCGCATGACTTGGTTGAGTCTCATCTGCGCCTTCTCGACATCTCTGGCGATAATAACCGCCGCCAGATCGTCCGCATATCCCACCAAGAAAGACCCCTCCGGCATCTCCAAACGAAGGATCCCATCATACGTAATATTCCATATGTCGGGACCCAGTATGGAGCCCTGAGCCGCCCCCGCCGAAAGGACCCTCATCTCCGACCCATTCTCCGTCTCATAAGTGATGGAGCGATCATTCAGGTAATCCCCCATTATCCGAAGCAGATACGTGGGTACCCTGAAATCCCGCTCCAAAGCGCTCAAAGCATCCGCCCACCTAACCGAGTTGAACGCATTCCGCACATCCAGCGTAACCAACAGACAAACCGAGCGGGAACGATAGTTACCATGTTCGGTGCCCCTGGCCGCATTAACCATCCTTTGAATTGCATCCACCGTTGACCTCCCCTTTCTGAAGCCATACTGCCTGTCGGAGAGATCCCCCGCCGCAACGACAGCCTCATAAAGGCGAGGTTTTAACAACTTCTCCAGGAGTTTACCCGCTGAATCCAGCATACATAGCGGCCTGTATGATGCCGGAGAGTCTGCTGGCCCCTTGCCCTTGCTGATAAGCACCAGCCTCGCAGTTTTCCAGCGCAAGGGAAATGTCCCTGCTTTTATACAGGCATTGTACATATTCAACAAGAGCTCTGGATGGCTCGCCGCCACAGCTTTCAGCACCTCTGCCGGGATTCCGTCTGGCCCTGGTGCCTTCCTGTTTTGCAAGCTTCCGCACGCATTCGTGAGTTCCTCCATTGTAAATGGAGGAACATCCAGGTTCCCGTCGCCCGCTCGACGTGTCTCCACTGGATGGGTGGGAAAGAGGGTATCCACGATGGCTCGCACCGCCGCAGCATCCAGAGGTGCGTTCGGTACTAACGCTCCCAGCTTACGGAGGACAATCTTATATCCCAAACCCCAGGGATCCTCATTGAGGTGCTCGCATAATTGCCACCAGCATCGGCGCTTACTAGCTTTGATAGCCCGCCGGAGGAGCCTTTTCACCGCCTTATGCTCTGCAAAAAGACGGCCGGTCGCCTCAGGGTCGCGCCTTCCAGCACGCTGGGCCAAGCGCCTACTACGGAGGCAACAACGTCTCATCTCGGCGATCTCTTCCGTCCACCAATAAACAGGGCGTCTTCCCTCCCGATACCTTTTCCTCGGCACAGCCTCCCGACAAGCATTGTGGATTAATCGCATTGTCGAGTCCACGACCCCCTCAACTCGCTCTGGAGTTGGCAGGTCACCCGGAATTTCATGCACGGATTGCCGACCACGCGTAATGGCCCGAGACAGCCTCTCAGCGTCCAGTCTACCGACATCCCACCTGGGCGCGCCTTGCGGCCTCTGAGGGCGGCCCTATGTTACCCCGCATACACGGAAAGTGATGTACTGGTGATCGCTGGCTGTGTAGTTCTCGATCACCTGCCAATCCCTCACCTGTGCCGCCAGGCCCTCTGTTGCCAGGGAGATATCAATAATGGTACCTCTACACCCAGGTCTCCGACACGTGGAGATCGAGCCTGTGTTCAGTACCACTAGATCCGCTCTGGACGCGAAATCTAGCACCCTCCCTCCCCGAGAATCCGATCTGGATTCCCCCCATTCCAGGGCTTTGGCATTAAAGTCTCCGGCCACTATCAGCTCCCCGTTCATGTTTCGGGCCGCATCCTCCAAGCCATCCAATTTGGCTTGGAATTCCGCAATGCTTTCGTTTGGAGTGAGGTAGCAGCTCACATAAGTTATGTGGCCAATCTTCACCCAAACAAAACCAGCGCCAGATCCATGGCCCACAACGACAAAACGTCGCAAGTCTGGTACCCAGATCGCCGCTGTGTCGAGCGTGTCGCGATACCAGCAAGGCCCCTCTCCATCTCGGTACTGCTCGCTGATTAAAATTATATCAGCGCCTTTCTCAAGACAGATCTGGGCCAACAAATTGTGAGCGGTTCTGCTCCTGTTCATATTGGCCTGAAGGACCACCGCCATTACCGCTGCTTAACTTGTTTGAGGGCCCTACGGAAAACGCCACATTCGCCAGATCCTGCCACGTGCCGCCGAGCATCAGCCCTGCCTGCTATGTCGGGGCAGAGGAAGCACGCCGGAGTTGCAGTACTCCCTTTTGACCGATGCCCGTCCCCTCCACACCTGAAACATTGACCACTCCGGTCCGGTCCTTCGCAGTCCCTACTTTGGTGACCGTATCCAAGGCATTTAAAGCACCTAAGCACGCTCACTCTTCTGCGTACCCTGCAGTTAACCCAACCAACTCTCATTCGGGGATTTCGCATTAACTTTGTGGCAGCCGCCTCACCGACCGCCACTATAGCCATGCGCTGTCCGTGGCCATTCAGCCGGGTCAGCGTCACCTCTAGAAGGCCCTCATAATCCTCCAGAGACTTTTTCAGAGCACTTTCCACATCCTCCTTCGTCACGCAGCTGTCAAGATCCCTAATCTCCAGACTAGCCCTGGGGACCAGTTCTTTGACGCTGCTCGACGTGCCAACGGCCTCTTTCAAAGCTTCAGCGAAGGCGGCCCTATCCTTGGCTGCTGTCTTCTTAAGCTCGACCAGGACTTCCCCTGATCTTGTCTGCCGGATGGATTTCACTTCCGGAGACAATGTTGGCCATAACCCTGGTCAGAGCTGACGTCACCGCGGCCGCCCTGTCCGCCCGCCCTCCAATCTCCTCCCAGAAGGTGAGCCTGCAATCCAGAGTCACCCCCAGGTACCTTACCGCCGATCTCGTCTGCGTGGCCAAATCTCCGACCTGCATGTCTCTCACCAAGGGGATGCGTTTCTTGGTGAGAAGAACAATCTCGGTTTTGGCCAGGGCAAGCTCCAACCCATGGTCACGCATCCACCAACCAATCCGGCGCATGACTTGGTTGAGTCTCATCTGCGCCTTCTCGACATCTCTGGCGATAATAACCGCCGCCAGATCGTCCGCATATCCCACCAAGAAAGACCCCTCCGGCATCTCCAAACGAAGGATCCCATCATACGTAATATTCCATATGTCGGGACCCAGTATGGAGCCCTGAGCCGCCCCCGCCGAAAGGACCCTCATCTCCGACCCATTCTCCGTCTCATAAGTGATGGAGCGATCATTCAGGTAATCCCCCATTATCCGAAGCAGATACGTGGGTACCCTGAAATCCCGCTCCAAAGCGCTCAAAGCATCCGCCCACCTAACCGAGTTGAACGCATTCCGCACATCCAGCGTAACCAACAGACAAACCGAGCGGGAACGATAGTTACCATGTTCGGTGCCCCTGGCCGCATTAACCATCCTTTGAATTGCATCCACCGTTGACCTCCCCTTTCTGAAGCCATACTGCCTGTCGGAGAGATCCCCCGCCGCAACGACAGCCTCATAAAGGCGAGGTTTTAACAACTTCTCCAGGAGTTTACCCGCTGAATCCAGCATACATAGCGGCCTGTATGATGCCGGAGAGTCTGCTGGCCCCTTGCCCTTGCTGATAAGCACCAGCCTCGCAGTTTTCCAGCGCAAGGGAAATGTCCCTGCTTTTATACAGGCATTGTACATATTCAACAAGAGCTCTGGATGGCTCGCCGCCACAGCTTTCAGCACCTCTGCCGGGATTCCGTCTGGCCCTGGTGCCTTCCTGTTTTGCAAGCTTCCGCACGCATTCGTGAGTTCCTCCATTGTAAATGGAGGAACATCCAGGTTCCCGTCGCCCGCTCGACGTGTCTCCACTGGATGGGTGGGAAAGAGGGTATCCACGATGGCTCGCACCGCCGCAGCATCCAGAGGTGCGTTCGGTACTAACGCTCCCAGCTTACGGAGGACAATCTTATATCCCAAACCCCAGGGATCCTCATTGAGGTGCTCGCATAATTGCCACCAGCATCGGCGCTTACTAGCTTTGATAGCCCGCCGGAGGAGCCTTTTCACCGCCTTATGCTCTGCAAAAAGACGGCCGGTCGCCTCAGGGTCGCGCCTTCCAGCACGCTGGGCCAAGCGCCTACTACGGAGGCAACAACGTCTCATCTCGGCGATCTCTTCCGTCCACCAATAAACAGGGCGTCTTCCCTCCCGATACCTTTTCCTCGGCACAGCCTCCCGACAAGCATTGTGGATTAATCGCATTGTCGAGTCCACGACCCCCTCAACTCGCTCTGGAGTTGGTAGGTCACCCGGAATTTCATGCACGGATTGCCGACCACGCGTAATGGCCCGAGACAGCCTCTCAGCGTCCAGTCTACCGACATCCCACCTGGGCGCGCCTTGCGGCCTCTGAGGGCGGCCCTATGTTACCCCGCATACACGGAAAGTGATGTACTGGTGATCGCTGGCTGTGTAGTTCTCGATCACCTGCCAATCCCTCACCTGTGCCGCCAGGCCCTCTGTTGCCAGGGAGATATCAATAATGGTACCTCTACACCCAGGTCTCCGACACGTGGAGATCGAGCCTGTGTTCAGTACCACTAGATCCGCTCTGGACGCGAAATCTAGCACCCTCCCTCCCCGAGAATCCGATCTGGATTCCCCCCATTCCAGGGCTTTGGCATTAAAGTCTCCGGCCACTATCAGCTCCCCGTTCATGTTTCGGGCCGCATCCTCCAAGCCATCCAATTTGGCTTGGAATTCCGCAATGCTTTCGTTTGGAGTGAGGTAGCAGCTCACATAAGTTATGTGGCCAATCTTCACCCAAACAAAACCAGCGCCAGATCCATGGCCCACAACGACAAAACGTCGCAAGTCTGGTACCCAGATCGCCGCTGTGTCGAGCGTGTCGCGATACCAGCAAGGCCCCTCTCCATCTCGGTACTGCTCGCTGATTAAAATTATATCAGCGCCTTTCTCAAGACAGATCTGGGCCAACAAATTGTGAGCGGTTCTGCTCCTGTTCATATTGGCCTGAAGGACCACCGCCATTACCGCTGCTTAACTTGTTTGAGGGCCCTACGGAAAACGCCACATTCGCCAGATCCTGCCACGTGCCGCCGAGCATCAGCCCTGCCTGCTATGTCGGGGCAGAGGAAGCACGCCGGAGTTGCAGTACTCCCTTTTGACCGATGCCCGTCCCCTCCACACCTGAAACATTGACCACTCCGGTCCGGTCCTTCGCAGTCCCTACTTTGGTGACCGTATCCAAGGCATTTAAAGCACCTAAGCACGCTCACTCTTCTGCGTACCCTGCAGTTAACCCAACCAACTCTCATTCGGGGATTTCGCATTAACTTTGTGGCAGCCGCCTCACCGACCGCCACTATAGCCATGCGCTGTCCGTGGCCATTCAGCCGGGTCAGCGTCACCTCTAGAAGGCCCTCATAATCCTCCAGAGACTTTTTCAGAGCACTTTCCACATCCTCCTTCGTCACGCAGCTGTCAAGATCCCTAATCTCCAGACTAGCCCTGGGGACCAGTTCTTTGACGCTGCTCGACGTGCCAACGGCCTCTTTCAAAGCTTCAGCGAAGGCGGCCCTATCCTTGGCTGCTGTCTTCTTAAGCTCGACCAGGACTTCCCCTGATCTTGTCTGCCGGATGGATTTCACTTCTACTCCACAGACCTCTGGGTTAACCTTTTGGCGAACAGTACCAAGTACCCCCGCATATGTTTTACCAGCCGCCGGTTTCAACAAAAACGCGTCCGGCTTAGTCCTTTTCAAAGGTACGTGGGTTCCGGTTTTCAGCGAAGCAGTTGCTTTCTTCTCTTCCTTCGCATTTCTTATATCTTTCCCTTTTTCCCTCGCCTTTACCTCTTTTTTTCTTTCATCATCCTTCCTCCCGTTTCCTTTTTCCGTCAACTTAATCCAGCCACCTGGTGTGCCGCTGGGTGTTCCAGGTGTAGACTGGAGCAAAGTTCTCCTTATCTTCTTTTTATCCCCCACCGCTGATGGTGAAGGACTGGTTAGCCCTCTTTTCTCCCCCCGCCTGAGGGAACTTGGCCCGGCCAACCTGACCGGAGAGGTCTGCGTCGAGGGTGCCCTCAAATTCTGGCTCTTGGCAAGCCACCCTTGTTGCGTCCGTAGACAGGATCTCCTTGTCCCGTCCAGAGAGTCAACCAGCTCCTCAAGCACGGGCAGACCGTCCTTCACCATTTTGGACACTCCTGGCTGTCTCTCTACAGCAGCCAGCATGTCCTTGATGAGGGATCTCATGTCCTCGAGCCCCTTCCTAAGACGTTCCTCTACCGCGGCGAAAGGCCCTTCGGCAAGAGGCTTTTCTTGTTGCTCTCCCTTGTTGCTCGGCGAGGGAGGGGGAGTCTGAGCTCCCTGGTATCTCGAACGTTCCATCTTTTGCTGCTGTCCCAAACTTCCATCCTCATTGGTTGGAGGTGGGGTTCTTTGTAACAAAGAGCCCTTCTTAAAAGGGTCTACGTTCTCCTGATCTTTTTGTGTTTGTCGTTTTTCCTTCTTCATATCCATTCTATTTACAAGCACCAGCGCATCGTGTACAGGGGGGCGGGCCGTAAAAATCAGGAACGGGTATACCCTCGGAAAGCCTTGTTCCTACCCCAGTTCCCTGAGGCCTGATCTACGCTTAACCGATCCCGGAGATCCCAGACGGTTCGGCGCTCGCCCGGGGCAATGCAGTCTTTTACTCCTGCATCCAATGTACACTCCCTGACCAGGGCCCGAAGTGGCTGGCTCCTGATATCCACCGCGACAACGTCCTCGGCAGAGCAAGGCTCACATCAGCCCTACCTTGCCGCCAACGGAAAGAATCGACGACAATTTCGGGCACTCCCAGCGTGTCACGGCGAACATCGGTCAAAGGAATTCTTAACAGCCGCACATACTAGGTGAACAGACGCTGACCAATACACCGCCCGACTCGGGAACAGACGTGTGCTGGATTTCCTCCGTGTTTCCGTTTTGGTCCGCGGGTGCACAAAGAGCACCTACTCTGCATATCTGCAGAGCGTTCCCCTATCCGCCACCTGGGGACGCGCCCGATGGGGGACGAAAAGAAACCCCCCACGGGCGCTGATAGTATATGAGTACGTGGTATTTCGCTTTTATATATATAGATAGACTAGCAGGTCTACCCGGTTACACTCGGGCGGTGAAAATTATAATATCTATATGATGCATCAATGCATCATATTACATTGAAATTTACAACTACTCCCAAAGGCGACGTATAATACATAAAACCGTTTCCTGTAGATCGGGCTGCAATAAGAGTTAGTTAGTTTTTTTCAGTCAAGGGTAGTTTTGGGGCGTTGAGTTAGGACAGAGGTTAGCAGTTCTCATTGAGCTTTTTTTTAACCAAAAGGCCAAATACAAATTTTTATTAATGTTTTTATTTCAAAAATGGTGGATTTTTATACAAACTCCGTTACCTCGTTAAAGGTGAAATTTCAGAATATGTTGCCCTACATCATGTCTACATCACAAAAGCATCCTCTGCGCAAAGCTTTAGATTTCTAGGTTCAAGGGCTTAGGCTGGGTGTTAATGAATCAGTCAGTCAATCCGGACTTCTTTTTTTTTTAAATATTACAACACAACAGAGTGAATAAAAATTTTCCTAGAAAAAAAAATTTAAAATTTGAGCTTCCAGGTGCAGCCCAACAGTAAATTTTAGTAAGAAAAAAACACTAAAATTGAAATGAAGTACCAATTTAAAAAACTTAAATGCAAATGCAAACGCAAACCAACGGTATATTTCAACAACCATTTTCTTTTTTTATTTCGCTCTTGCCTTTTTTTTTTATTTCTGTTTGTCTATCGCAAGTAAACTTTGTCAGTACTCAAAACACGATTGATCACGATTTTTATTGTTTGACTCTCTTCTTCCAGTTAGTTCCCATTCAATAAAAAACAAACGGTAAATAATGTCTCCGGCCCAACACTTCTCGTGAGGTTGGTTGTGTCACCTAGGATCTTTTAGCGATGTTCGGCTCTGCGACACACGCACGCGCTTCTCGATCATTCCTATGCATATATGCAAAAGAATGCCTTCCGGTGACTTCGCTCTTCGCTGTTTTGCCACTTTGATAAAACCGGAGCAAAAGACGATAGCGAAATTCACAAATTTTTAAGAAAATATTTTAGTGGCATATTTTTGTGACATCAAGTCTCACGATAAGCAAATGTCTACTTTTCTATAGCGGCTGCGAAAATTATAAAGTTTTGTGTTTAAAGTTTTAAAGATATTGGTATTTTAGTGCAACAACCTCGCCCACGGTCAAAGAACTAGAATATCCCCTCTAAATCGGAAGGGGATGGAGATAGAATTTTTTCGTAGAACAATTTTTTGTTCGCCATGAGGTCCCATATGACCCTGTTTCGGGTTCATCATCTTCGCTGTTACACCCTGCATAGCAATCCGAAATTAGAAATGTTGACTTTTTTTGAACAATGCAGATTTCAACCAAATACGCCGCAGCAGATTGCAGCCATACCGTACGTCTGAGAGAAAAAGTGTAGATATAAAAATTAATCAGCATTGAAAGAGCTACAATTTATCTGAAAAAACTTTTTCAATACATCGAACTGTTCTCGAGATATTAGCTGAATTGAAAATTTTGGCCGCAATCTTCGTGGGCATCTTCCATTTTGACCATGTTGCGAAGGTGCGATTTTGGAGGGGTGATTGAGGGCACTAGTCTTAGCTATCATTTAAAAAAAAAATCTCTCGTGTTGCAATTTTTTTGGGGTTCAAAACTAAAATGATTGCACTAAGAATTTTTCTTGGGTGATTCGTATTCATTTCACTGCGATTTGGCAGAGTTAGCATCGACCATCGGTTACCTTGAGCGTATATTCCAAAAATTTTGCATTAATTTGCTTCCTTTCTTAAGACAAAGATTTGGGGCGTTAGGTGTCAGGTCTTGTCATGCCGGATATCGAAAAGAGATGAGCCGACTCTCAATTTTTTTAAATTCCCTCGTGTTGGAATTGTTACCCATGAGAAGTGGATGTTAGCATGTGGATTAGAAAAACCTACCCAAATTAAAAATGCTTACGTTTGCTCGAAACATTTTAATAAATCAGTAATTGGAAAAGAGAGATTACGAAAAAGTGCTTCCCCCATAAATAATATATATATCAATGATTCAAATTGGTCTGAAAGTTTTATTCTCTCGCCAAGTTGCCTCGCGCCAAGTTGCCCCGTGCACTGCCCAGTAGATATTCTCGAACCAGAGAAAACCGCAAAATTGGCATTTTTGAGCTGTTGCTGTAGCGCTCCTGTTGGACCTAGGTCAACCAATTTTTAGTTTATTATTTTCAATAATAAACCTATGTAATCGAGCACGAAAAAAAAAATATAACCCCCCCCCCCCCCCCCCCCCTGAAATTTTAGTTTACGTTTTGAGATATGTAGATTTCAAAAAACGAATAAAAAAATCCGTCCGTCCGCCGCCGTCCGCCGTCCCCCGTCCTACGTCCACCGTCCAGGCTTTTTCTCGGAAACTACTGGAGATAAATTAATTAAATTTGGTTCAAAAATCAAGTGACATCAGACAACGGTCCTAACAGCTCGTGGGTCCGATCGACGTATTTTGAGGGGGGTAAATTGAGGAACCAAATATTGAAAAATTCATATTTCCGAAACCGTTCAAGCTTTTTTCATAAAACTCGGAATATACAATGGTCAATAGAATACATTTTATTGCATGAATTTACAAATACCTTTGCGCATGCAATTGTTCCTCAATATAAAATCAATAAGAGTTTACAAATACCTCAAAGAAACATTCATTTCCAAATATTGGAAACTTTTATACCACCAAATAAAAGCAAATACCTCAAAGAAACAATTGCATGCGCAAAGGTATTTGTAAATTTTTATTGATTTTATTAAGGAACAATAATGCACGCACACCACAAAAATTTATATCAACTCTTTTGTGGATACAAGTTAATGCGCTATTGGGCACCCCGTCAGTTTTAAACTCGCTAAGAGTTTTTTTTTTTGCTAGTATACAATACACAATATTCGCACCAATGGTCTCCGAGCAACGACAAGCCCGAATGCTATCACTCTAACATGCACGTCATCAAAATCAATGTTATCGTCTTAGCTTTGCTTTGGAAAAAAAAGTGGTGTGATTAAGAGAGTTGGTGAAAGTGATTTAAAGCAATTTAAGGTGTAGGAAATAATGTGAAGTGAGAAAAGTGTAATAAAAAAAGAGAGAGACATAGTGAGAAATTGAATAAGAAGTAATATAGTCCGCTGAACATTTTGCCCGGTAGCGCTTGCCACAGTACCTACACAATTTTCTACGTTCTTTACAATAGAAACCGGGTACGTGTTTGTGTTATATTGTTGGACCTATATTACTCACAGAAAACCATTATTTTATTTCTTTCACGTAAATAGGATGGATTCAATCAACAATATGAATGCTGCAGTAAATCGCACTCTCTGCATTATTTGTCAGAAGAGGAAGGGAGGACAGGACGATCTGTCAGATATGAAGAGTGCAGGAAAAACTGGCCCATTAAAGTGCGCCACATTATGGCAAGATCTTCATGCTGATCAGTACAGCTCTGCAATTGTTAGGATCCTTGAATTGTGCACGAGCTATAATGGAAATGAGCCATTGCAATGTAATCCTGTCCTCCCTTCCTCTGACAAATAATGCAGAGAGTGCGATTTCTGTGATTTTAGTGGAGATATTATATTTTTTAAAAAGTGAATCTGGCTCTATTCAAAAGTCCATATCTCGATCAAATTCAAAGAAATCTTAAAAATGTTAACGGATTCTGCAAGCCGCACTTATCCCCGAAAAATAGAGGTATAAACGACAGAAATCGGTTCAACTTTTGTACAAACAAACTATTTGAGGTAGGCAATTTTTCATGAGTTTTATGAAAATTAACGGTAAATTTTGGAGGGCTATAACTTTTCAACGGATGGTTCGATTTTAATATATAAGGTACCGTTGGAAAGGTCTTGATAAGTAGCCTCGGAAAACACTATAGCTGAATAGTTTTCTACACCCACCTTTGGGTTATATTGGAAAAACTAAAAATTTGGTCAAATACTGAAGTGGCCATATCTCGGGTTGTAGTGGGTGGATTAGCAGTGTTAATATATTTTCCTAGTCTATGGCCCAACACCTTTCTAACGATACCCAAGTAACCCAACAGTCATGAATTGAAAGCTTGGTTCTCGATTTCGATTTATTCCTGTATATATAGTGGTGCATTTCAACAACAATCATCAGATCTTCAGATTTTTTGTTTTGCGCACCCCGCGGAGAACTACCGTTCTCCGTGATGAAGTAGACGCTCAGTATCGAGTGATGGAATTGAAGCCACTCAACCGTTTTTTTAATTTCGAAATCTCGATTTCGGTTTATTGATTTACGTGTCCATTATTTAATAACCTTCTGATTTGAGATATAGGTACGTATGATTTAGTAGTAAAACTTGGTTTTCATGCATTGCAACGCCTTCCTGAGCTTCGAAAACCCCTTATGAGTACTTTCAATCACGTTTCTAGGTCAAGTAATATGCGAGATATTAAAATCAGTGTATCTGATGCCATCTTGGATTCTGGGCCTCCGGTCCAGGTTTCCAGAGCCTCGAAAACCCACAGTGAGCACTTTAAATCACGTTTCTAGGCCAAATAATAGGCGAGATATTGAAATCAGGGTATCTGACGCCATATTGGACGCCATCTTGGATTCCAGACCTCTGGTATAGATTTCCTGAGCCTCAAAAACCACCTATGAGCACTTTAAATCATGTTTCTCGGCCTCTAAATAATAGGCGGGATATTGAAATCAGGGTATCTGACGCCATCTTGGACGCCATATTGAACGCCATCTTGGATTCCGGACCTCTGGTCTAGATTTCCTGAGCCTCGAAAACCACCTATGAGCACTTTAAATCACGTTTCTAGGCCAAATAATAGGCGAAATATTGAAATCAGTATATCTGACGCCATCTTGGTCGCCATCTTGGATTCCGGGCTTCCGGTCCAGATTTCGAGATGCCAACAGCGATTTTCGAACTCAGAGGGGTCCAATTAGTCTAAATTCGTCTGATATCAAATTGTTATATAAAATGCTTCTTGCATCGTATACAGAGGGATTTATTCAAATCCATCCTAGACTAATTAGGGTCATAGCAAAAAACCTGCACCATTCATGCCTTCCAGAAAATATTAAAACATATTTATTAAAACGTGGCTACAAAGTTATTACGGCCACTAATAAATTATCTTGGAAAAATAAAACACCGTTAAATATATTCATGCTCACTTTCGAAAACGGCGAGGATATAGAGAAAATCTACAAAATTACGCACATATTAGGCCGCAAAGTGGATATTCAGCCAGTGAAGGGATCGAAATTGATTCCACAATGTAAGAATTGTCAATCATATGGGCACACAAAAAAATACTGCGCAAAGGAACCAAGATGCGTCAAATGTGCCGGAAAACATCTGACAATGGAATGTCGGAAGGAACAAAATCAAAAACCGAAATGTGTCAACTGCGGCGAAGATCATCCAGCCAATTACAGAGTGTGCATTGTTGCCAAGAAATTACAAGAACTGAAAAATAAGAAAGGTAAAGAAACAAATAAAAATATTGACAAAAAAAATATTGTGATACAACAGAAAGAAGCTAAAAAGGATAATGCTCAAGCGAATTCCACATACGTCACTATTGCTGCTTTAGGCTCTGGACTTCAAAATACCAAAACTCAACATTAATCAAACGCTCCAACTTATCCTTAAAAAAATGACAAATCTAGAAGGATCTTTTTCTAGCATGAATGAACGTATTAAAAAGCTTGAGGACAGTACTAAAAAAACTGTCCCAAAATTCAAAAACAAGCAATAATGGCGAATATCCTAAAAATCATGTCATGGAATGCAAATGGATCGCTCAAGCACCAGCAAGAACTTCAAGCAATTCTAGATATAAATAAAATTGATGTGTGTTTAATTTCGGAAACACACTTTACAAAACAATCTTTTATTAAATTTAGAGGTTATAAAGTTTACCACACTATACACCCGGAAAATGCAGCTAAGGGTGGAAGTGCCGTAATAGTTAAAGATAATATTCATCATAATGAAGAAAGCAAATTTGAAGCAGAAGATATTCATGCAACAGCAGTTAATATTAAGACTAAAAACTACAACATTACCGTAGTTAGTTTGTATAGCCCTCCGAAACACAACATCAAAACTGACAGATACATTGAATTCTTTAAGACCCTGGGAAATCGATACATCATAGGTGGCGATTTTAATGCAAAACACACACATTGGGGATCGAGACTTATCACGACCAAAGGCAGAGAATTGTTGAAAGCAATTAATCAACGGAAATGTGAAGCATTCTCAACGGGAAAACCCACGCACTGGCCTACGGATCCTGTAAAAGTTCCTGATTTGATAGACTTCTTCATTATCAGGAAAATATCTACTAATTATATGCAACTAGAAGACAACTTGGAACTTAACTCAGATCATTCA